>PISX010003512.1:46373-136181 GCA_004024625.1 Mellivora capensis | reverse complement strand
GGGGCAGGGATTGGGTGGCAGGGTGCTGGACATTGCAGAGGGTATGTGCTATGATGAGTGCTGTGAATTGTGCCAAACTGACAATTCAGAGACCTGTACCCTTGAAACAAATAATACATTATATGTTTTTAAAAATTAATTAATTTTTAAAAAGAAAAAAACAAACACAGTGCAAGAATCCTGAATTGTGGAAAAATGTAAAAGACAGACTTGAGGAAATTTGAATGTGGAATAAATATTGGGTGATACCGTGGACTTGTTATTTTTTTTAATGTCAATTATATTGGAGTTATATAAGAGAAAAAGAATGCTACCTACTATGGAGAGTTTGCTGAATCTTAAATGATATGTACAGATGAGGAACCTGAGGCCCAAAGAGGATGATTAAACTCACACTCCTTCCTTCCTTCTGCCATTATGCTCAACATTAGAATTCTGAGAGCATCTAACATGGTCCAGGCTGAGGATGGACAGAGCCCCTTCATGGACAGTCCCATGAAAATACTCAGCGGGAATGATTCTTTCCCCTAAAACTACAAACTTTTCTGAATGTGAAAAAGGAGTGTGGATGCAGGAGGTGAAGATGACAAATGTCTACCATATTCCTGCCCAGAAACATCCTCAACTTCTGCCCTGCCTTTTTCCTACTCCACTTCTAAATATTATTCTAATAATTTCCCTTCCTTCATCACTAGTCATCTTCTAGAATACAAGTCTGACCAGTCCAGCCCTGTTCCCTCCTAAAAACCCTTTACGGATTCCCATTGCCTTTAGATAGAGGTGGTTTTTTAAATTGTTTTGTTTCTGTCTCAATTCAAATTTTATTACCCTCATTATATGCAGGTGTGCAGAAAAAAGCTTCTTATCAGCTAATATATGAAAAGATAAATAGTGTAAATCATTCGTGTGATCCCAAACGGGCAAAAGCAAAAGATTATAGCTTCCCCTCAAGAAGAAAAAATTCAGACCTATGAAAAGGACAACACATTTTTAAAAATTGTATTTACTTAGAAGCATTCAGAATATGAACAGAACAGGGACACATGGGTGGCTCAGTCGGTTAAGTGTCTGTCTTCGGCTCAGGTCATAATCCTGGGGGGGCCTGGGATCGAGTCCCACATTGGGCTCCCTGCTCAGAGGGGAGTGTTTCTCCCTCTCCCTCTGCCATATTCCCTGTTCACATGCCATGCTTTCTCTCTCTCTCTCTCAAATAAATAAATATTATTTTTAAGATCTTATTTATTTGTCATTTATTTGTCAGAGAGAGAGAGCACAAGCAGGGGAAGAAGCAGGCAGAGGGAAAAGAAGGCTCCCTGCTGAGCAAGGAGCCCAACGTGGGACTTGATCCCAGGACTGTGGGATCCCAACCTGAGCTGAAAGCAGACGCTTAACCAATTGAGCCACCCAGGCATCCCAAATAAATAAAATAAAATAAAATAAATAGAGGGGCGTCTGGGTGGCTCAGTTAAGCGTCTGCCTTTGGCTCACGTCATGATCCCAGGGTACTGGGATTCCAGGGTGCTGGGATTGAGCCCCAAGTTGGGCTCCCTGTTCGGCAGGAGGCCTGCTTCTCTCTCTCCCACTCCCCCTGCCTGTGTTCTCTCTCTCACTGTGTCTGTCTCTGTCAAATAAATAAATAAAACCTTTAAAAGAAAAAAAAGTCAACAAAACAGCTACAACTTTTTTTTTTAAACAACTACAAAGTGAACAGAAAAACAATGATTTCATGTAAGTTGCATCAGAAACAACTGAAGATGAAAAAACTATCATCTCCATATATGTATCCGATTTGGGCTGTGCACCAACAAGAACTTGCTTTACATTTTTACGCCCATACTGCTAACAAATTTAGTAGCTACTGAAAATACCACAGGGATAAGGCTAGCTAAAGACAAATTCGGTAGTATGTAAACTCCGTTTTAAAAAAGACACGGTAAAGTTTAAAAACAGATCTTACACAGCCTAACAATTTTTTTTTTCATTAAAAGGAGTGAGGCGGGGGCATTAAATGCTTTATGGACAAGAAAAAAAGCTGCCCTCAAACCAATTTTTCCACCATTATCATCTTCTTCCTTGCCTTCCTTCTTTATCTTTCTCTTTTCAGCTCTGGATAACTCCCGTTTCTGCCTCATCAGCTTCCCTGTAGCTCAATATGCAACAATATCCTTTTCCTATTTTCCCTTCATCTTGGCAGCCTTCTTCTCAGGAGACTGAGAAGCACCATTATCCCATGTCTCTCCCAGGTCCTTCCCACATCACCAATGGACAGGCCCAGATGTTCTCCTTTGATTTTTGGATGATACTCAGAACAAAACAATGTGAAGGCCAAAGGAGGCCTCTTGGATACATCAGGATCTTTGAACTTCCTTATTATTTCCCCTTTAGGAGGTATGGATACAGGTTTTCATGTCTCTTTCATAATGAGCCTTGTCAGTCTTTGCCATATCTTCAAATTTTCCTTCCTCTTTAGAAGACATGTTTTCCACCCCTCAGAGCACTACTTAGAAAACTTGGAGAAGTTGGCTGAAGCATCTTCGTCCTTCATCTTGTGCCCCTCCCAGCAAGTTTGCAGAAAGAATGCACGTGATGTTTTCTGCCTATCAGGATCCTTCTTAGCGTCTCCTTTGCCCATGTTTAATTATTTTTCCTCCATGAGGCTCAGAGTCACCCAGTGCCCATCTGGCTCTCAAGGACCCTGGTGCTATTTCTGCGGAACTCAATGTACTGCCCTGGCTCTCTAGATGAAGTTATCAATATGGTTTACAAGGCCCTTCCCAAGCCCTCCCTTCCCACAAAGCTCCAATTTCTATCACCGCAGCCCTGCTGCTCCTCAAACATGGCCTCTGTGCCTTTGTACAGGTACTTCCTTTTTCCTAAAATACCCTTTTCACATTCTTCCTCAGGAATCCATACATATTTGTCTTTCAAAGATGGGCTCAGATGGTACCTGCTCATGGAGCCTTCCTCAAAAAGGTAGGATGAGTTGGTAACGCCCTCTTTTGTACTCTCATCATACCCAGTATGGACTTAGATTATAGCCCCAAGCACATTTTATTACTGCATTTCTTTACAAGTCTGTCTCCCCACTAGTTTGGGAACTCCATCTCAAGTAGGGCCTGGGTTTTTCTGTGCTTCATTTCTGTAGCACTTAGAACTGTGCCCGGCATATAGTGTTTGCCGAATCTTAAAGGAACTATGCAGATTAAAAAAAAAACAAACCCTGAAGCCCAAAGAGGGTAAATCACACACAAGGAACCAACCTGAGGGAAATGGATTTGGAGGAGATAGGATACATCAGATGGTGATTTTAATAGCTTGGGCAGTTGCTAAGGACCCTATACCCCCCACCCTCCACCTTGCACCCACATACAGGCTGGTAACCACCTATTTATTCCCTTATTTATTCCCTTGGGAAATTTCCCTTTGGGAAAATTGGGCTCAAACTCAAATTGTCAGGAGAGATTTAAGTTAAAGAAGAGTAAGATCTTCTTGTTCCTGGGTTCTTATAGACAAAAAAGTGAACGGACTCAGAATGCATGGACTTGACCTCTGGGGGCTTTTAAAAACAAGAGAGGTTTTATCAGGAGGACTAAGTCCGAAGTCCTGTTAGAGGCAGACAAATGACCCAGCAGACACCTGAAGAGTCTGCCTCTTGAGGAGGCCCATGAGAAGCAAAGGACCCAGCCAGAGAAGTCCAGTGTCTCCAACCATGGTCCCAATGCGCTCCAGGATGTTTGGGGGAGGGAAGACGAATGAGGGAGCCCTTGCTAATTAAGCGTCTACCCAAAAACGAATGTGAGGCTAATAAGGCGGCCCCATTCCAGGGCACCTCCACACCAAGCCAGCCGGTCTGCCTGTTTATTGCCCGTATGGAGATCATTAATGCCTCCTGACACTGAGGTCACTCCTGGGGTCAATCCCTGAGCCCATTGTGCAAAACAAGGGGAAATGAACTTCCCAGCACATGTGGCTCAGGCCTGGAGGGGAGGGGGACTCCCGACACCCCACACCTCAGCTCTGGGAGAGATCAGCACCCCAGGCTGTCAGACCCCCCAACACAATCCCCTCTGCCCAAGCCGGACTCTGGGGAAGTGGTCCTGGGGAAGGTGAAGGAGAGCCTTCGTCTGGACCAGGACAACCCCCACCGAGGTTGTCCCAACCCACAGACGGACACTAATCCCCTGGCGACGGACCGGGGTGGTGTCTGGGAGCTGCAGCTGCAGCTCGACAGGGGCCAGGCCCCGGCCGCAGGTGGCGGGAAGGCGCAGGTCGGTAGCCACGTGGGCTCGAGCTGCAGCTTCACCCCACCCTCTCCGCTTCTCCTGTGCTGATTGGACCCCGTACCCCTCCGGATCCAAGATGGCGGAGGGGGTGGGGTTCCGGCCCAAGCAAAGCTGCAGTTGGTGAAGCCCAGGACTTCTGAGCTGAAGGACGGCCTCAGTAACCATTCAGGGAGCTCCTGGCGGTGGTAGCGGGCACTTCGCCACTTTACCTCACACTTCAGCAACCAAGGCAGTCACACAAAGCCATCTCTTACAGCCTGAGAAGGGTCAGTGTGGGAAAAAGGAACAAGAAGATGGTCCTCTGGGCAAATCCATACCAGTCTGGGGCCTCCTACTCGGTAATGACCAGAACTGGCAATCAGCCCCTACTGACCCAGGAAGATGTTGAGAAAGACCCCAACTGGCTTGGAGGAAACCAGTAGGATTATGAAGTTAATGCCTCAGCAGGCCGAGTGACAGTTACCAAATAAATGATCTCAGAGGACAAGGCTGAGGTTAAATGAAGCCCCATAAATAAAGGGACATGTTCAAAGAAGGAACTTCAGAAAATGCAGGGACATGGGGGATTGAGCCTAGGGACTCCTTCCTGGCCTCCCCTTTTAGGGTCTGTTGAACTCCAGGGGAGCCACAAGCTCAGGCTCTGCCTCCCAGGAACACAGACCAGGGTCTGTGCCCTGTTCAGTGCCAGTGTGGCATAGCTCTTGGGCTCAGGGCTCCTTGGACAGCTCCATCCACCCAGCTTTGGTGGCTGAAATTAGAGAATGGCAACTCCACTGTGAAGGTCTGACCAGTTAACAGAGCCTCAGAATGCCTCTGATTCTTTAGAGACAGGGAACAGACCAGCTGCAGCAAGAGGGGATGAAGCTAGATGTTAGGAGGCACTTCCCAAACATTATCTAGTTGGAGGGAGCTTATGGATCTTAGAGGCAAGGAAGAAGGCCTGCTATAGAGGATTTTATTCCAGATGAAAGTACGTTTATCCTCATCCCCATTTGTGCTTGGGTTATTAAACATTGCCTTTTTTGGGCCAAGATGGGGTTACCAGCTAGAAGGGGCCATCAGCACCATCTTTGCATAAGAAAAGGTTGCAGTAGAATCAGTGCTCTCCATTCTACTACCAGCATGCCCTGGTGAATGAGCAGCCCACTTCCATGAGTCCTGCTGACTATTTCATGGCCAACTTGGTGGGAGTCAGTGGGAGACAGACCATGATGTTTCTGGGACCATGAAGAATGTACTATGTCTTTTGGGGGGAGGGAGGCTTGAACTCATGACCCTGAGACCAAGACCTGAGTTGAGATCAACAGTTGGACACTTAACCAACTGAGCCACCCAGAAGATGCCCCTGTACTATGTCTTTCTTTCTTTCTTTCTTTTTTTAAAGACTTTATTTATTTATTTGACAGACAGAGATCACAAGCAGGCAGAGAGGCAGGCAGGCAGAGAGAGGCGGAAGCGGGCTCCCCGCTGAGCAGAGAGCCCGATGTGGGGCTTGATCCCAGGACCCTGAGATCATGACCTGAGCTGAAGGCAGAGGCTTAACCCACTGAGCCACCCAGGCACCCCTATCTTTGGGGACTCTAAAGAGAGATGACTAAGTCTTTGGTCTCTAGGTAGGTATTGTATTTTTTAGAAAATAAACAATAATGATAGTTAAGATCTTGGGCTCTAGAAACTTAGAGGTCGAATGACCTCTTTTTTTAAGCGTGAGACCCTGGGTAAGATCTATTGACAGTACAGTGATGATAATAGGATTATTTTGTGTCAGACAGTATATTACACTTTGACAATACTGTAGGGGAGGTACTGTTATCCTTATTTAACAAACGAAATGAGCTTAGTTAGGTTAAATGACCATAGAACAGTATATTTGAAAGCTTGGGCACTGGAGATCCAGACTAATCAATTGGGTTCAAATCCTGACTTCGTTTCCTCGTTGTATGACCTTAGGCATATTTATCTGTGAAATGAGGACCATGATAGTATTCACCAGATAATATGGTAAGGTTGAAATGAGAGTAAACACATAAAGCTCTTAGAATCCTGCCAGGCACATTGTAGGCACACAATAAACATTAGCTATTGTTGTGAGCCCTTCAAGCACTTCTATGTGCTTCATTCTTTCTACTATCCTTCGATGTGGCTGTTATTATTAAATTCATTTTACAGATGAGGAAACAGGCTTTAAGTGGATCATGATCTAGGTCCCTCTGTAAGAAGCCTGCTGAGGACCTGAACTCAGGTTTTTTCACTTCAAATTCCAAGGACTTGCTGATAGATCACATACTCTCTCATTCTTAGTCCTAATTTGTTTCAGTCCCTCATTCAAAAAATACCCTCAGAGGACCCAAATTCAAACCCAGTTCTGGATAGTCTGTGCTTAGGAAGAATAGAAGGGAGAAAGAGGAAGAAAGAAAAAGGGGGCTGGATAATGAGACAGGTTCTCTGATTTAGGCATATTTTTTACCCAATCCCACCCTTGTAGAGATACCTTACTCAGAGGGATAGTAAAATAAGTGCACATTTCAGAGCAGTCGTACTGGAGGAAATGGGAAGAAGTGGCAGTGCAGGAGCAGGTAGTGGAATGGGGGAGAAAGTCTGATCAGCAGACAACCCACCTATGGCTAAAACAGAAGGCCTAGATTGCTAGCCCTGACTATGCAAAACCCAGATCTGAGTCTTCGTTCCTTATCTCTGTAGCGCCCCCATTGAGAGTTATAAGGACTCACATGGCAAATGGTAAATCACTGCCTCTGCCCTCAGGCCTGAGGGGGCTCAGACCAGCCTATATCACCCAGGTCAGGCAGGGATCAGGCCAGTCCACTCCTCAATTTCTTCTAACTGGAAGTTTCTTAATTCTCTTTGTGGGAGAAGGCCTGGGAGGCCAGGGTGAGAGGTCAGGTGAGCAGAACTGCACCTGGGGCATGAGGGGAAGCACCTGCGGCAGCTGCTACCTACTACCCATTCCTGTTGCTCAATCCTTCAATTTCCAGAATGAGCTCAGCTCCTGCTCCCACCCCAGCTGAGCTTGATAATCCTAATGGGATGTGGGCTGGAAAATCTAGAACCAAGATTTGGGGCTACTGGGGCCACAGTGGGATAAAGCCACAGGGGACAAGTGAATTCTGTGCTGCCTCACCCATCCTTTCCCTTTGGGGGACTTAATAAGGAACCCAGACCTTGGGTCATAGCACACACTATAGAGCATGGCTGGGAAGGGGATGTGGAGGGAGGGATTTTTGTGTCCTGGCTTTGAACAGGAAAGTGTATGCAAATACACAAGGATACACACGAACATTCAGATTGTATCCCTCATGGTGGAGTGCCTGACTCACTCGAGTAGCACATAGTTGTGACCTTTACACATGTCTCTGGAGTGTGTTTGGCTATAAGTAACCGAGACCCAGACTAACAATGATGTCAAGAAACAGGCATGATCTCAGGGTCCCGGGATCCGAGCCCCGCATCGGGCTCTCTGCTCAGCGGGGAGCCTGCTCCCCCTCTCTCTCCGCCTGCCTCTCTGCCTACTTGTGATCTTTCTCTCTGTCAAATAAGTAAATGGAATCTTAAAAAAAAAAAGAAAGAAAGAAAGAAAGAAAGAAAGAAAGAAAGAAAGAAAGAAAAGAAACAGGCTTATTTTTGTTGGCACTGGCTTACCTGCTCATTGATGCCCTCAGGCTCTTCCTTAGTATATCCTTGGTATAGTGCCCTTTGTCTTTGCTAGGGTCTCTAGAGAGTGAGAATTCCAGGGTTCTCATCCTTAGAAGATTGTGACTTCCCCTTTCCCAAGAAAGAAAAAAAAAACAAAAACAAAAAACAAAACAAAACAAAACAAAAACCTCCTCCCTCCCTAACTTCCTCCTGGCAGTCTTCTGTTTAGGCCTTATTGGCCAATATTGGATCACGTGACCACTCCGAGTTACCAGGGAAACTAGGAAAGCAAGGAGCAGGATTTCCAGGATTGGCATAGGGCAGTACTTTGCTCCTATCCTCAGAGGTTCTGACTCAGTTGGTCTGGGGTGGATCTTCACATTGGTATTTATTAAATACTCCAAAAAACTTGTTTGTTTGTTGTTTTTTTTTTAATTGTAATTTGCTTTTCACCACACTATGGTGCCAGCTCAAGCAGTCGTCTTCAACCAAACCACCCCTTGCCTCTGTGCAAGCCATTTTGTGCAGACCAGGATTCTCCAGTTTATCCTGCAGCCCCTGCTCCCCTTGGAGTTGGCTATTTAGGTGATTAATTAGTAAGTTTGCAGGTCATTCATTAGTGAATTTGTGGTAGTAACTGGTTAGACAATCAGTTGACTAACTAATAGAACTAATAAACTAACCAAGAGCTTGGCCTTTCCTTTTTATGTCTGGCACATAGCAAGCACATGATAAATAATACTTTGGATGAATGAATCCATAAAATGGAGATAAAATGGAATTAATACAGCATCGGATGAGATAGTAGTTGTGAAACCACTTTGTAAATGGTAAGACACTGTACAGACATATAGGTAAAAATTGACATGAGAAACTACTTCAAAAATTGGGACGGGGAGCGGTGCCTGGGTGGCTCAGTGGGTTGGGGCCTCTGCCTTCCTCTCGGGTGGTGATCTCAGGGTCCTGGGATGGAGCCCCTCCTCGGGCTTTCCGCTCAGCGGGGAGCCTGCCTCCCCCTCTCTCTCCGCCTGCCTCTCTACCTACTTGTGATCTTTCTCTCTGTCAAATAAGTAAATGGAATCTTAAAAAACAAATTTGGGGGTGCCTGGGGGGCTCAGTGGGTTAAGCCTCTGCCTTGGCCCAGGTCATGATCTCAGGGTCCTGGGATCTGAGCGCTGCTCAGCAGGGAGCCTGCTTCCCCCCACCCCCCCTGCCTGCTTCTCTATCTAATTGTGATCTCTCTCTGTGTGTCAAATAAATAAATAAAATATTATAAAACAAGAAATTAGGGTGGGGGACACCTGGGTGGCTCAGTCACTTAAGTGTCTGCCTTTGGCTCAAGTCATAATCTCAGGGTCCTCAGATGGAGCCCTGCCTAGGCTCTCCGCTCAGCAGGGAGTCTGCTTTTCCCTCTCACTCTCCCTCTGTGCTCTCCCTTTTCTCTCTCTCTCAAATAAATAAATAAATCTTTAAAAATTAAATAAATAAAAGTTAGGGCCAAGGGAAAGTTTATTCCCCACACTTCACTCAAATTCACCAAAGGAATACTGTTTCCACATTTCCGAAATGGAAAAAGACCATTTTGCCCTGCTGCTGATAAGCCAGATTTTGCTCTCAATTATAGTGACTTTGTCAACACTTGGTGATAGCATGTATTTTTATTCCTTTTCCCTTATTCCTATTTTGTCTTTTTACTTGTGTTTTTATTAGCTTATTTTGGTTATAAACCATCTCAAGCCTTTTTGGAAAAGAGGTGGGATAAAATAAATTTTAGAAATACTTGGGAATTAACCTATTAATTACCTACCACGTGCCAGAAATTTATATGCATTAACTTAGTCAAACCTCACAATAAGCTAGTACATTGGAGTTATTATATCCATTTTATTTAAGTGTTAAGGGACTTACCCAAGGTCACACAGCTGCTAAATGCTGAGCCAGGATTCAGAGCCAGGTTTCAAAACCAAAGTGAGGGACGCCTGGGTGGCTCAGTTGGTTAAGCAGCTGCCTTAGGCTCAGGTCATGATCCCAGCATCCTGGGATCGAGTCCCACATCGGGCTCCTTGCTCGGCAGGGAGCCTGCTTCTCCCTCTGCCTCTGCCTGCCACTCTCTCTGCCTGTGCTCTCTCTCTCTCCCTCTCTCTCTGACAAATAAATAAATTAAAAACAAAACAAAAAAAAACCAAGGTGAGCCTGACACCAAACCTGATGGCTTTCCCCTAAGCCAACCCAAGTTTCTGTGATAGATGGTCAACTATTCACTTAGCTAGCTGAGGAGAGCTTTTGTACTCAGAGCTACTCAAATTCATTTTGGAAAAAGCAAACAAAAAAACCACCCATCTTTTTCTTTTCTCCATCGGCTGTTTATCAACAAATACTACACCTTTCTATTATTTCATGTACCACTGAGAAGAAAAAATATTTATTACACTATAGCACTGCAATGAATTAAACTACCATTGATTCTGAGATGCATCCCCATTTCAGAGCTGTCAAAATGTGGAAAGAAATGTACGTGTTAGAATCAATGAAACAAAGAATTCCATTCTACTAACAGAGAATGTGTATACATACCTTCCCTTTCTCTCTTACTTGCTGGCTGGTTTGCCCTGTTGTTTTCATTGCCAAAGGTTTGCCAGTCCCTTCTGTATCTCATTTCTCCATGTCATCATGAACTACTTAATGCTGACTTAGAGTATCTCCTGTGAGTCTTCAGAAAGCCCTGCACTTATAGAAAGTCTCCACTCTGGTTTCTTTAAAGAACAACTCTGGATGCTCTCATTATGAACTTCCTCCAATGCTTATCAACCAATTCTTTCCAGACTCTGGCCTAAACGTAGTCTTCCCATGGTACCTGGTGATTCACTGCCCTCCCTGTTCACCATTCCACACAATAGTTGGATGGTTCATCTGTACACTATTTATTTGCAAGGAATTTCCTTACAGGCTGTTGCAGAGGGCATGGGAGGAGGGCTTGGGAGCAGAAGCTGAGATGCGTCACCCAATTCTCCCTAACACAGGAAACATGACACCCCAGGCATCTCTGAAACACCAGGGCCTTTCCTTTCTCCACTCCAGGAGAAGGCAGGATTGGAGGAGGATTAAACTTCTCCATCCCTTAGACCTTACTTCCTCTTCCTGGTTTGGGACTCCATGAGACAAATTGTGAAAGGAAGATGGGGTAGTGGAATCTGGTACTGCTAAGGATGATAGGGATTCTTGAGCAGTGAGCCCATTGTGGAGATGGTGTCCAGTTCCCGACAGCAGCAGCTGGCTTTTCCTAGTTGGTGTTAGGCTTCCACCTTTGAGTGCTGAGTAGTACGGGAGGCACTGATCCTGGCTTTCCATTCCTAGCATAAGAAAAGGGACAGATCCATCCAGGGAAGCGATTGCCCTGTCCTGTTCCCTTCAATCTGATTTTGAGGTAAAAGTCTGGAAAGGAACAGAGGCTCATCGGAAATGAGTGGAGGGAGGGATGCAGCTCATGCTGAGGACCAAGAGGCTAACCTCGGAATCCTACTGAGAGGGGACTCTGGTGGGCAGACCTAATCTTACCTCAGTATCCTGGGCATATGACAGGCTGTGAGGCTTGGACATAGGCTAAGGTCCACATGGACCTGTCTGCCTGTCGAGCTGAAGGGCCCTGTGTCAAGGTACAGACAGACATAGAGAAGGAGAGGTAAGTGGAGACAGAGGGAGTGGAGAGTCAGAGGCTGGGCAGGGAGGTCTAGACAGTGAGGGGGCCTCACTTTCTGAGGCCCAGAGGCCGGATAGCTCCCAGCACAGTGGTCTAAGCTTCCTAGACTGGAGCGGCCATTGGACTTCCTCCTCAGCTTTCTGGGATTTTGAGGCGGCTGGCGGAGTCTTGGCCCTTGCCGCAGTTTCCCCCAGGGACTCTGCCAAGCCCTGGCACCTTGAAGCCCCGGCCTCGGCTCAGATTCAGAAGCCAGCCCAGCACTTCCCCGCTGCCGCGGCTCCAGGCCTGGCCGCCCGACCTCCTCCCCGCCCGGGCGAAGGGCCTGCCCTCACCCGCGACCTCCGCGGCCCACTCCGAGGCGCGCCAGGCCGGGTCCGGCGCCCGCTGCCCGCTGCCCGCCAGGCCGGGACCAGCCGGGGGGCCAGTGAGCAGAGGGTCCACGCCCTGGCCGTCGCGCCCGCGCTGGGAGCCGGGGAGCTGGAGCGCGTGGGCCGGAGCGCGTAGGTGTGAGAATGTGTTGGGGGCATGGTCCGTGGACGAGTGCGGGGCTGTGAGGCGCTGCGCGCCCGTCCCCCCGGACATGGGCTTACCGAGCCGCTGCGTGCACGGCTGGGAGCGGGTCTCGGATGGAGGTGTGTGCGGGCGCCGAGCCCGCGGCCTGGGGCTCTGCGGAGGGCGGCTGTCTGCAAGTTGGCTCCGGCCCGACCAGGCCTGGCTGCGCAGCGCCTCAGTGTGCGGGCAGCGCCGGGGCTCGGGGCGTGCGGTCCTGGTTGTCGAGTCTTGGTGCGAGCAGTGCGGCCCGGCCCCGCCGCTCTCTCTCTCTTCCCGCCCCTCTAATCTAAACCATGCGGGGCTCCCAGCCCGGCCGGGCCGGCGGGGCCCGAAGGCCGCAGGGAGGGCACCAAGCCGCGCGGTGGGGGAGTGCGAGGCCGGCTCAGGGCTCGGCGTCCTGGGGCCGGTGGAGCCAGGGGACCCTAGAGCCCCCCTCCCCGGGGGGGGCGGCGGGCGCAGACTGATTGACAGCGGCGACGTCAGCGCAGGGGGGTGGCGGCCCCGGAGGGAGGGAGGGAGGAGAAGGGAGCTGAGGCCCCAAAGTGCAGCGTCGGAGATCAAGGGCCCGCTCCTGAGCCGGGATGTACCCGGCCCCGAGGGCGCGGCGGGCAGCGGGACACTGACCCAGCGGCCCCAAGTCAGTGCCCCAGCCGTCCTGTGCCCCTCGGACCCGAGCCTGCAGCGGACCTCGGGCCGCAGGCGCCTCCGCATGCGGCAGCGCAGTTAGGGTGAGTGTGGTTCCGGCGGGGTTGGGGGTGAGCCGGGCGTGCGGGACAGTGGATACCCTGAACCCAGGGTTAGGCTGCTGGGCAGAAGAGGATGAACTGGAAAAGGAGCGAGTAACGGGACCAGGAGAAGGACCTCAGGGACCCGCAAGGCTGCAGAAGGGTGGCGAGATGTGCTTCAGATCAGGCTGCCGCCTCGGCCCGACTCCCCGCGTTTTGGGGCTCGAGCCCTCATCTCCTCTGAATAACAGGATGGATTGGGTCTAGGGACCCAAAGGCAAAGAAAGGACTGCGCCAGCTCCAAAGGAACAAGGTTAAGCCGTGACAAGCGGAGCGGTGGTCTTGAAACTGGTGTTTGCAGAATAAGAAAGGCCAAGAAGAGGGCCCGGGTACTTGCGGCGATATCGTCGTGGAAGTGCGCGATCCGAAACCTGGACTTCAGAGCAAGGAGCATTACATATAAATAATTATCGATGATCAAGAATTATCAGAATATGAGCAATTACCAAAGAAACGGGGCTAAGCGGCAAAACAAATAGTGCTCACACTTTAAAACAAGATTAAAAGAGTAGTCAGTTTCAGAACCAAGTGAAAATTGTAATCACAAATTTAAAAGGATTATAGACAAAGTAACTCCAAATTTAGGAAAAATGTAATAAGAACCATTGTATTAAAATCAATAATAATAGTATAGGAAATAGTAACAATTGACAGAACTATGGAAAAAGGGTGAACAATTGAAAATACTATTAAGGGAAATACTAATATCAGTAGAACTGATGGAATACTGTCATATAATGTATTGCAGATACTCTAATGAATTACTAAATATTAATCAAAATCTTTAGAGCAATACTAATACAAACAAAGACAGCAGCAAGAATTGCTGGAATAATATGATGATTTATTACCAAGGTATTAATAGTCCCAACAACATTATAAATAATGGTAGAGTAATAAGAAGAACCATATCAATGCGATGAAAAATAATTAGAGTATTAGGAACTACAGCAATATCACCAATTCTGACAAAGTAACAAGGAGTAATGATGCG
Source organism: Mellivora capensis (assembly GCA_004024625.1). Lineage (NCBI taxonomy): Eukaryota > Metazoa > Chordata > Mammalia > Carnivora > Mustelidae > Mellivora > Mellivora capensis. Next base: position 122,219 of record PISX010003512.1, on the reverse strand, counting down.
TTGAAAAATAGCCAGTGAATTAAGATTGCAATTACAAATAATGACAAGATATTATAACGATGTGATGAAGAATACCTAGAATATTGTGAACAATTCTAACAAAACAAATAATGACAAAATAAGAAGTATTATAAGGATGTGAAGAAAATTAACATCAATATTGAGAACAATAATATTACAAGTAATGGTAGATAACAAGTTACCGAAATTGTGACAAAATACAGAGACCGAGGAGCCAGCAACGGAAGCATTGTAGGGGTACAGAATAAAAATTAAAATAACAATAGATTACAATGACCTATGGGAATACGGTATCTAATAATTACCTGACTATTGGTAACAGTATCACTAAGGTATCAGGAGACCCTAGAAAGATGGAGCAGTGACAGGAAAGTACCAACATATTTGATAATGATGAATTATCAAATCGAACCAGTGCTTTGATTTTACAGTGTTAAAAATTAAAGGTACTAATAATTTAATGTGCTAGGATATTCTTAATGTCATTGAACTGATCAGAATACTGCTGATAATAGAGATAATTAAAATATTTAAAATAATACAAAATGTTCATTCCCCCAGTGCGAGAAAAATATGATCAGTAATCTAGAGTGAAAAGTAAAATGCCCTTCTCCTTAGAAAACGAGTTGGCTGAAAGCGGCAGACCGAGCGGAAGGGCGCCGAGCTGGCGGGCCGCGTCCACGGAGGAGTCGGAGAGTGGGGCGAGCGCCGAGGCTGCCTGCGGAGGCTGCGGAGGGCGCCGGCCGCGGGCTCCGCTTGGTGCGGAACCCGGCTGTGCAGTTCTCGCCGGGGCTCGGGATGCGAGGGGAACCATGGGGGCCACTCTGGGCCAGCCGGGAGGGAAGAAAAGGAAATTGGCGGGGAGCTCCAGCCAGGGCGAGGGCCAGCTGTCGCGATGTCCGCATGTGTCTCCGGGGCGGAGAGAAAAGGAAGAAGCGAAGGAGAGCACCGTGCTGCCCTCCTCCCTGGTCGGAGCCATGGGACTGGCGTCAGTGGATGCCCGCGGCGGAGGAGATCCATGCACAGGACTGAGAGCGCCGGGCGTGAGTCAGACAGTGGCCCTGTATGGCTTCTGGTGTGACAAGTGCCCCATAGAGGACCCAATGGCCAAAACAGCATTGCAACAGGCGGCGCGCCCTCCGGGCCCAAGCAGATCGCAGGGGACCAACCCGTTGACCCCAGATACAGTTGGAACCAGCGTATTGGGCCAGAGTGTGCAACTCCCCTCGTTGAGCTGTGTCCCCTCGTCCTGGGGACTTCAGGTTTCCTAGGCTTGGCTCGGAACCCGCAGGAGGCCCAAGGCGGGTACTGGTGCTAACCATGACTAGCAAGACTTGTTTCCTGCTGCCTGTGGCTAGAGGACTGGGAGGGCTGTCAGCTTTATCTTTATGGGCTTTTCCCAGCCCCAACTTGCCCAGGCCCCTTTTTATCTCCCTCGGTTGCACTTGGCTTGTTTACTTTTGAGGCCCTGGGAGCCAGTGTCTAGGACCTGGGATGGGGAGGCCAGTGGGCAGGATGGTCAGAGGCCTGGGCCTTGGGATGCTCAAGGAGACCCAGAAGAGAACAGAAAGAAGACAGGAAGAGAGGCAGCCATGCACATAGAAAAAAGACCCACCAGATGCAAAAGAAAGGAGAAGAGCAGAGAGGTGGAAAGGAGAAGCAGAGATAATGTAGGGGTGCATCCATGATGGAGGCAGGAAAGGCAGGACCTGCAGCCCGGGCTCTCATTCTAATATCCCAGGACCGACTTCTAAAAGGGAGCAGGCACTTGGGGCAGCCTGGGGAATAGTTCTAGACACTTGGGGGGAAGGATGGCTGTGCTTGGGAGCAGGACTAGCTTGTGCCTGTGAACTGGACCCACCCAGCTGGCCTGGTCCTTAGCTGGGAAGGGTCTCAGTCCTTTGCCCCAAAGCAGAGCCCTTTGGAGCTTGAGTGTGACTGAGCGAACCAGCGCATGTGAATGTGTGGGGAAGGCTGTGAGGCCCCTGGCTGAGTTCAAGGCCCGAATCAGAATCAGCGCTGCACTAGGAGAGTGTGGCTGCTTGAAGGACTAGAAGGCTCTGTGAGGGTGCTTGCATCCCTGTGAGGCTGTATGTGCCTGTGGGAGGGACCCAGAGGGTGTCTATGGGAGTGGGAATGGGCAGTAGTGAAAGCCTTTGGTTCAGGAAGTCTTTTCCTGACTGGTGTCTAAGGGACTGCGTGAGGGCGGATGGGTGAGCGGGGACCTGAGCGACTGCCCAGCCCTAGGCCCTTTCTGCAGGTGTGGAGCTTCAGGAGCCTGGGCCCTGCCCTCCTGGCCTGGCTGTCCTCTGGTGCCTACCCAGGAAGTGTCCTGGCTGCCCTGACCCAAGAGTGAGCCTGGACCGTTATTAGGAAACAGAGAAAAGAGACCTAGGCCTCAGGCTCCACTGGAGCCCAGCAGGAGGGAGGGACTGGGGGTGCAGCTGGGGCAATGCCGAGAGGGCGGTCCTTCCCCTAGACCTGCTCATCACACAGCCCCACACCCAGGGCCAGCCAGACCTTGAACCGCACACAGACCCTCCCAGGTCCAGAACCCAGAGGGAGGCGGCCACGGTCCTACCCTCCGCATTTTCTCCCTCCCCCAGCTCAGAAGGGGGCGGTGTCCACGTGCGCCAGGGCGGCCTTTCCCTCCCGGGCCCGAAGTCCCTCGGCTGGCCTAGAGCGGGCTGCGGGGCCTCTGGCGAGTGTTGACCCAGGCATGTGACTCGGTGTGTGCTGTGCCCGCAGGAGATGCTGCAGGACAAGGGCCTGTCGGAGAGCGAGGAGGCCTTCCGGGCTCCGGGCTCGGGGCTCGGTGAGGCCAGCGCTTCCAACGCCGCCAACGCCCCCGAGCCCGCGCTGGCTGCTCCGGGCCTCAGCGGAGCCGCGCTGGGCAGCCCCCCGGGCCCCGGCGCCGAAGCCGCAGCCGCTGCCGCCGCCGCCGCAGAGCAGGTAGGGCCCATGGCCGTCAGGCAGAGGTTGGGCATCCGTCTGTCTATAGGGCCGCCTGCGTCTCCCAGTCCGCGCCAAAGAGGACAGGACTCGCTTCCCCGGGATCTGGTTGCGTCCTGGACTGTGTGTTCTGCTCCGCGGAGTAAGGCTCACACTCTGCCTTCTGTCCCTCTTCTGCTTCGCGCCCCCGGGGCTCCTCTGGAACAGGCGGGGGAGGGCACCCTTTTGGCATTGGGGCGAGCCCGGGCCAAGTGTCCAGCTCAGAGGACGCTGAGAGGGGGGGGGGGGGCGAAAGCCTAGCACCGGGAGGGAAGAGCGGATCCCAGGGGGTGCGAGCGGGGAGCCGCTGTGGGGACGTCCCTAAGAGGGTCTCGGTGATAACCTGATCGTCACAATGAAAGGAATCCGTCTGTGCACGCTCTCGGCCTGCGTGGGTCTGCATAGGGTCTGCAGGTGCGAGCATCCCTTCTGTGTCTGTGTGTCTGTCCCCAAGCCTGTGGCTACCTCCCACCACATGGAGTGTTTATGTTTGTGTAGTGTGTCATCTTCCTGACACAGTCAGTGTGTGTCCTCCGCAGACCACTATAGGTGCAGCTCCGAAGGAGTGGGTTTTAGCTACTTTTTAAAGTTTGAAAAATTCACCAATGGTACAGTATAATTTTATGAAACGAAACCTTCAGGCAAGGAGTCCTGGGGCTGGCAGCACTCTGCATAGTTCTTTGGGTCTGTGTTCTCCGTCCTCAGGGCTCCGCAGGGAGCCACAGCCCAGGCCGATGTAAGTCCCCTTCCTTCTTGCCCCTAGACCATCGAGAACATCAAGGTTGGCCTGCATGAGAAGGAGCTCTGGAAGAAATTCCACGAGGCGGGCACCGAGATGATCATCACCAAGGCGGGCAGGTCAGCTCTGGGATGTTTACTTGGGGATTGGAAGATGACTGGTGGGAGCGATAGGGATCCCCAGGAGCTTGCTTAACAATCATCTCCGGCTGGAGCCGGGCGAGCGACGGGGGTCCCCTGGGGCGCTCTGGCCTTACCCCAGCGGCATCCTACCATGGTTTGCGCGACTGGGCCACAGAACTTCACCCAGGGGAAGCCTCCTCTAAGAAGCCCAGAGGGATGGAAGGATGGGAGGGGCAGCTCTATGCAAATAGAATGCAAATAAGGATCTGGGGGTCGGAGGTCCCACTTCAAGCACTGTTGGGCCCCTGTGGGGGGCTGCTTTGTCCTCCTCCTTTTGGGGACCTGCCTGGTTTATCAGGATTGCATTGATTGGGGACCCCGAGATGACCCTCAACAGATAGAGGAAGGGGACCTGATGGTGTTTTCCTATTTCTGTAACTTTTCCAGGGCAGCATGAACCCCAGATCTCTCATCCCAGGGGTGCTGTTCCTCTCTTACCAGCAACCCCCTCCGCCAACGGCCAACGGAAAGGCACCGTTGGGCCCTGTGTGTGTGCTGTTTAGGGAGCAGCTCTCGGGTGGCTGCCAGAAATAATGATTTATAAAGTGGAAACATCTTTAAAATGTGCTGGTGTCTGTGGGAGAGAGCCTAGAGGAGAGGGTGAGAGGAGGAAGATGCAGAGGGGGCAAGACCAGAGACTGGATGGGGCCGGGAGTCTTGAGCGGGGGCAGGAAGGGCTTGGCCAGCAGTTATCAGTGAAGGGGGACTGACCCGCAGACAGAAGCTGGGGAGTTCAGGTGTAGGAACTACCCCCTCCCACTTGCTCACATTTGATTTTGGTCCCTGGGGACAGGGTAGGTGTGAAAATGTCCCGTTGCCTGGCCGTGTGCCGTAATTAGGTTTTCCAAGGAATAAGGTGGTGAAGCATCAATAGCCAGGAATGGGGAGTCAGACCGCAGCTGCTGGCATCTGTGCAACCCCCAGGCAAGAGTCTCTCAACTCTCTCATCCCCCTCTCCGCAAAACCATACATATAGTTGTATGCAAAGCACTTAGCATAGCTCCTGGCACACGTAAGGGTGCCCTAAATGCTAGCTAAAATTAATCGTAATTAGAGAAATGTCTGGCATCCGCTCAGCATTTTTCTTCTACTTTTTAAAGAACTCTGCTGACCTGCTCAGAGAACGGTGGGCTGTTCAAAAGAAACAAAAAGCTGGTGGTTTGCAGTGTGTGGTATAGGAGTGCTGTGGCCCCTCATGTCCACTCCCTGGCAGGCATGCAAGGTTTCCTTTGTTTTTTGGGGGGGATAAAGGTCTGGGCACTTGGCCACCTGCCCCAGTAGGTGGCCAGGGCGCCTGGGGACGCTATCACGAGAAGAAGCAGGGGGCTATCAGGGCCTGAATTTGCTACATTTGGGCGATGAAGAAGAAGGACACATGAGGGGAACCCAGTAGAGGGTGCCACTTGGAATAGTCCTTGAGTTCAGTGGGGAGGGAGCCAGGTGTCACAAGCCTTGCCTCTTCCTAGCTGAGTGCACTTGGACACGTCTCTAAGCTTCCTGTGGATCAATGGTGTTGGGTAAAACAGAGCTGGTGACTGCAGACTTACCTGCCATCCTTCCTTTCTTGGTTACTATGAGACTCAAACCAGGGGTCCTGTGAGCTATGTATGGTAAATTGTTGAGTGGATTATAGGTGTGAAGAGGGGGAATTTATTTCTTATGACTGCTAGAGTTGAGGGAAGGAAAGAAGAAAGAGAAATTTCCAGAATTTCCTTTTTAGGCAGCAGAAATAACCTTGTCTTTTGAAAATAAATGGCCAGCATGTTCTTGGGGGCAAGCCTGGCTTCTGCTATTTGAAACAAAAGGCATTTGTGATTCTCCTCAGTGGGGTTTCCTGCATCTGTATGGGTCCTCCTCCTTCCCTCCCCACAACAGACAGACTCACACACACACACACACACACACACCCATAGGTGACCAACGTCAGGCAGATGTTTGTGCCTGATCTTAGAGATGGACCTCAGGGAATGATGATAATTTTTAAGTGGCTGTGATGAAGTTGGCCAACTACGGTTTCATCACACTCTTTCATTTCTCTGGTGGAAAGTTATTTGTGCAACAGGTCTAGTCCTTAAGAAAGTCACTAGTCTCATTGCCCCTCCCCATGGTTCTCACAGACCCTCTTTCCTCCTGCAGAGCTGCTCGCTGACCTCAGAGACCAAAATCAGGGCTCTGCCCACCCCCATGATCCCCTCCTCCTGCCTCCCCTGCCTGGGCAGGCTTGGGAGGCATCTTGCTTTGTTTGGACTCCCAGTTCATTTCCTCGTTCTCTTCTTCATATCTCTACTGGCACCCTTCCTGGGACACCTGCATTTCTTAGCAAGGCACCTGGACTCTTCTCCTGAACCTTGAATCACAGATTCCTAGACTGCTTGAGCTGGAGGAGAACCGAGGGAACGTAAACCTTACGCCAGAGAAGAGAAGGCACTTGGCTCTTATAGACAGAAGCAAAATTAGGCAGTTGCTGGGTCTGCACAAGTCAAGTGGATGACACTCCACCCCCAGAACAACACCCCAACTTTGAGAAATTCCCCTTATTGCTTATTTACAAGGCCATTCAATGTGGGGTTGTTGCTCTGCCCTAGGGACCCTGGCTGGTTAGGGGCATTGCTATCTGGTTGAGGGAGAGGCAGGCCCTCGAGAAGGGGAACCAGAATATTCTCAAGCTAGTTTGTCTTTGGGTCACAAGCCTCTTGCCTTAAGCCCTTGAAGGTCTGCAGGCCAAGGAGAGAATCATCCCCTTCATCGGACAGTGGTTTGGATTCTCAAGCCATCTGATCTGGGGAATAAAATGCCAATCACACAGGGAGACATCAATTTCTGAATGCTCAGTAACCCCTGATGTCAGGTGTAAAATGGGGCCAGAATCGTCCCAGCCAGTTTCTGTCCCTCTCAGGCTCCTGCACTCACAAGTTTTAAGCCGTTTGCTGCAGAGAGCCGACCCCTCCTCTCCTACCTCCTTCACATCCCTGCCAAGCTTGATACATGTGAGAAACTGCATTTTCTCCCAAACATAGATAAAAGTGAGCTCCACAAAAATTTAAATATAAACGTCCCCAAAAATGAAAATTTCCTAACCGTTTGACTGCTCTCCTCCTAGGTCATGGTTTTGCCACCAGATAAATCTCCACTATCAGCCTTCATAGCCTGCTGAGTTCAATGTTGCTTGTGTTAGTGACAGTGAATTTGCGTTTGAAAAATGAACTACCGATGAGAACTCCTGTTGAACCTGTATTGTTTGTTATTCTGAGGCAAGGATTTGGCCCAGCTTAATCCGGGGCTTCAAAGCCAATTGCCCTCGCTCTGTATACAGAGCGTCAGAGCCCAGTGGCGTGGGTGATAAGACAAGTAAGGGTTGAAGACACTGGGAAAGTGGGTTGGGGAGAGAGTCCTTTGATCTCTTTCTAAAGTATTTTCTGAAAGCAAAAGTCTATCAGAAGGAAGTGTCTTTAAAAAAAAAAAAAAATCTGAGAAGCAACTGATCTCCCAAAACAGCATCCATTCCACACACCCTCACTCCTGCCTCCCACCTCAGGGAAAATATTTCTTAAAAATGCTTTGAGTGAATTAGAAAACCGTGTGTGTGTGTGTGTGTGTGTGTGTGTGTGTGTGTGTGTGTATAAAGTGGGAATAAATTATGAAGCTTTGCCATGCTCTCAGAAATAATTTTGCTCTAGAAAGTTTGGTCTCAGTATAGACAGTACCAGCAACACAAGCCCCCCCTCCTCCAGCAAACTGAACCCTGGTTGATGGGCCTTAACCTCTTCCCAGAAATCTCTCTCAAGATTCCCAGACACTAAGGATAGAAAGAAGGGTGGGGTTTTCTGTGGAACCCCATCTTTTGCCTGTAACTGGCTCTTTTCAGACTCTGGGCTCTGTTATATATCAGTATATATACGGATATAATTTCCAATGCCCATTTTACTGAAGTGGAAAATTCCTGCATAGAAATGAACGAACTTTAATTGTACAGCTCTAGAGACTTACACAAAGTGAATACCCCCCCATCAACGCACCACCCAGATAAAGAAACAGAAGCGAATCCTCTTGTGTGCCTTCCCAGCCCCCCGCCACTCGCCGCCCCCCTCAAAGCCCCTCTCCCTTCTCACTCCTTCGATTTGGTTTTGTGCCTGTGTTTAAGGGAGGGCACATTTAGCTGCTCCTGGGGTTTCCGGGCCCTCAGAGAAAGTCGGGTGCCGGGTGCCGTCGGGTTTGGGCTTTGGAGGCCCGGCTAGGTGGAGAGAATCTGGCTGGTCTCCTAGGTCCGGTTTACTCCGTGCACCCCCCTTCTGGATTGGTGGGGGGCTCACAGGTCAGGGCCAGGAATTTGGCGACGGCTTTGGCCGGGGAGCCGGGAGCCCAGCTGACCTTGCACGTCCCCTCTCAGCAGCGAGCGAGCAGTTGAGGGGTTGTTGCCAAAATCACAGTGCCCCGAATCCCTTGCCCCGCGCCCCGCAAGCCTCCCACGCCGAGAAACGTCCAAGGAAGCTTATCTTAGCAGTTCATTCTAAAACCATTTCCGAGTAAGGAGTAGATAAAGGCTCCAGCCCGCACCCTTTCAGAGCCTGTTTCATGATCAGAGGAGAAACCCCCGGCTTTCATCTCCTCCGGGGCGGCGGGGCGGGCGGCTTGTTTATTCCCCGGCGGAGCCGTTTCCGCGTGCGCCCGGAGCGCCGCTCTGCCTGCGGGGCCCGGGGCCCCGAGGGGTCGCCAGGGGCGCGGACCGGAGGCCCGCCGGGCACAGGGAGGGAGTGGGGAGAGGACTAGATGGCGCGGACTGGGGGTGGGGGTTGCCGCGGAGTGTCTGGGACCCGCGAGCCAGCGATTCCGGGCCAGCGCGGGCGGCGGGGCACAGTGGGAGCCAGGCGGCTCCGAGTCCTTCCCTCTCCTCCCGGCCCTCCCTCCCCGACTCGCTGAGGTATTCATTTCCCCCCAGGGGTGGTTTTCAGCTACATTTATGTCCTAAGTCACAGAAACCATTTACATCGCGCCCCATCCTTTCATAGATTTCAGTAGAGAGGGCCTTCACAGTGGACGGGGAGTCCCGGGGATGCCACAGCTCCCAGACCCATCCTGCTGCTGTCGGTGGCCGGAGCCATGCCCAGCTGGAGAACGCTCCCTTGCTGGGCCTCTAGGATCCAGCTTTAGCCCCCTCTGACCCGGAGGAGAGGTTTACAGGCTGCGTGGACCGTGTGCTTCCCCTGCACACGCAGCCTTTCCCCGACCCGGCTGCGCCCTTCATTCTACTGGAGCCCCACAGGTGGGGAAATGATAGTGCCCAGGGTCCCCAAGGTCTGCGTCCTCAGAAGCAGTCACCAAACTGGACCCTGACAGATGGGGAGATGCTTGTTCCGGTGAAAGCAGTGGAGCTCACTGAGCCTCAATAGTCCAGCCTGGAGCAGTGGACTTTTGAACCTCTCTCTCAGACCAGATATCCCCTCCTGCAAGGGCTCCTGCCCTAAGAAGAAGGGAATTGGTAGGCAGGGGAGGCAGAGGCTGGGGAATACCTTCCTTCCCTGCCCAAGTCTTGGCAAAACCTCCCTGAGGGTGCTTTCCGTCAGGAATCTGGTCCATGGTCAGCTTCTGGGAGAAGCCAAATCACAGGACCCCAGCGCAGTGCCTGGGGGAGCTGAGTCAAGGCTGCGTATAGGCCTTCTAAAAAGCATTTAGCCAATGTCAGCCTGGCCTCCTGAGCTGCTGAGATGAAGGGCAGTAGGGAGTAGGAGAAGGGGAGAGGCAGGGTCCTTCACCCTCCTCTCAGCCTAGGTTAGGGAGACAATTCCAGTGGCAGGGAGCCATTTTCTCCCGGGCCCCCTTGGTAGATACTGGCCTGAGCCGGGAGGGGGTGAGGGCAGCCATATCTGTCCTCTGCCATTGCCACCTGGAGCGATTACAGGAGAAACAGGCCAAGGCTAAGTGCAGGGCACTGGTGCCAGGTCAGCCCAAGCACAGCCAGGGCTGTCCCATTTTGTAGCAGTTTCTGTAACAGTTACAAAATGGTGGCCTGGAGGGGACAGGATTCTTGGCCTTCCCCCAGGGAGGAGGGGAGGTGAAGCAGCTGCTGCCGTCCCCACTTCAGCTTTAGGCCTATCAGGGAAGAGGCTGAGCTGGGAAAGAGGGTGGTGCAGGCTGCAGCTGTGCCCCCAGGCCAGGCAGGGACTGGTAAGCAGGAGGCAGGACTGGGTTCCTGAGCCCTCTCACTTCCCCTGTTCCTGGAGAGGGGGTGGGGTGGGCATTTGAAAATGGTTTCAATTGACATCTGAGACAAATTCTTCCACACGGTTTATAAGTCCCTAAACTTGCTGCTAGAACTTCCCTCCTCCCTCCAGGCACGCACATATGCACACATGCGCACTCCACTGTGTACTCAAGTACATGCGCTCGTGCACACACAGGGCCAAACACCTCCCACGTCCCTGGCCCACTGCAGTGCTCTCACAGGCCTTTCCTCCCACAAGAAAGAGGGTGAGCAGGCTGGGGCTGAGCCAGGGGTAGAACTGAACCTCCTACCTCAGGGTCCTGGCCAGGGCTTGCTGTAGGTCTGCCAGCTTATGGAGGCCTTGATCCCTTCCGGAAGCCCTGTCCTGTCCAGGTAAGCTGGAACCCCTGTTGACAAAACGAGGGGCTCCAGTCATCTGTTTGAGGTGTCTAGGGCAGCTTCTCTTGAGGTTCCCCTTACAGAGTCTCAGCTTAGTGAGAGACAGAGGACCACTTGGTGGCTTTCCTTGAGGGGACTGGTGATTTGCTTCCTGATACCTTAGCATCTTCAGTTAGGTTTGGATCAGCCTCTCTCTTGGGGAAACACCTTTGTGGGAGACCAGCTAGGAAAGGGTGGGGGTGTCTGAGGAGGATTGTGAGGAAGCTCTGTCTGCCCCTCCGGGGAGAGCCGGTATCAGGGGCCTAGTGATAGGGGGCAGAGCGGCACCCTTGTAGGTTTGTGTACATGCTGTTGTTCATGTGTGTGAATGGGGGTCTGGGGAAGCCCTTCTCTAGAATAGTCACTGAGCCTGAGGCTTAGCAAGGGCTATGGAAACTGGAAAACGTCCTATTTTTTTTAGTGAGTCCATTTTCACAGAGGTCGGTGGTACACCGGTTTGTGGAGGGAGGAGTGCAGTGAGGGCCAGTGGTAAGTGATGTGTGGACTCAGTGAATCCACACACCAGCCTATGAGATAGGTGGTAATATCCCCATTTTAGAGATAAGGAAATCCAAGGCACAGAGAGATCCAAGCAGGTTGCTCAACGCCTCACAACTTGTCAGTGGTGGGGCTCATGGCACAGTGGTTCTAGAATCTGTGCTTTTCTTCATGAGGCTCCTGAACTGACTTCCCCTGGTCCCCAGTTAGTGTGCATAGGCCCAGGCAAGGTCCTCACACAGTTAAACACTTTTGCTAAACACTCTAAAGGAATCCAAAGACCTAGCAGCGCTCTCCTGTTTTCCCGTGAATTGGTTTGAGGCCTGAGGGTTTCCACCTAGACAAGGCCCAGAGGAGACACTCCACTGATTACAGAAGCAGCTGACAGTGACTTTGAGGTCTTTTTTTTTTTTTTTTAAAGATTTTATTTATTTATTTGAGAGAGAGACAGTGAGAGAGCATGAGCGAGGTGAAGGTCAGAGGGAGAAGCAGACTCCCCGAGGAGCTGGGAGCCGGATGCGGGACTCAATCCCGAGACTCCAGGAGCATGACCTGAGCCGAAGGCAGTCGTCCAACCTACTGAGCCACCCAGGTGTCCCACTTTGAGGTCTTTTTGCTCTGGCCCCTGTAATGGCAGCCCAGAACTTTAGTTGTGTATGGACTGCAAAGGACAGAAGCGAAATTAAGCAGCTAGGTTGGTGTTGAAATCTTCTCTTGTGACCCTGAGGGTTCCTATGCCTTAGGTGCTCACAGCCAGGAGGACTAAATAGTAGGGAATTGTGTTGCATTGGGGAAGCCAGGTAAGCCCTCTTCCTAGACACAGCTCCGGGGGCTCAGAGCACCTGGTGCTGGCCTTCCCTTGTGTAAGGGAGGCTGAGGCCAGAGAGGGAAGGGCCTTACCCCACTTACAGTTCTGATATAGGGCCTTCTGTCCCCTCACCCCTGTGTGCCATCTCTCCTGGTGCTCTATGCCTCTGCCTCACACTTTGGTGCCCCCCAGGAGGATGTTCCCCAGCTACAAGGTCAAAGTCACAGGCATGAACCCCAAGACCAAGTACATCCTGCTGATTGATATTGTCCCTGCGGATGACCACCGCTACAAGTTCTGTGACAACAAATGGTAAGAACCTGGGACCCTCACATCCCCAGTCTTCTCTCACCACCCCCACCCTAGCACCTGATGTTTGGTCCAGGGACTCACCAGTTAGTTCCAAGGATTGCCTGGACCGGTAGACTTGGGAACCAAACTCGCAGGGACTGCAGGGTCCACAAATGTTTGCCCACCTGCTGCCGAAGGGGCTAGAAATGAGCTGCAGCGTTTGTTTGGTGGCTTTCAAGAGTCTATTCTCTCCCTCCAGCTGTGGACAGATGCTGTGGTGACTATGCTGTGGGCTGACAGATGGACACCAACACTGGATGGCTACAGGCTCTGGTTGGGCTCCACTGGGGAGGAGGATGGGAGCTATTTTCTTGAGGGACATTGATTTGGATGGATAGTACTCAGGTGCCTGGTCTGTGGTGTCTTCTGCTGCTTTTCCACTTGCTCATTGTCTGGCTGCGAGCCCTTCCTTTAAGCGGTTGATCCACAGTGAGGGGCAGCTGCCTGGTGGTTGGATGACGGGACCCTTCGACAAGGGGCTGGGAGAAACAAGTGGGTTGTAGGGTAAATAAACATTTGCCCAGGGGCTGGGTAAATAAACACTGGGCTGCTTTTCCTAAGGCCACCTCCTCTGTACACTGTCTATCCCCAGAGCCCACAACAGGGCTCAAGTTGAGAGAGGGATTGAATGAATTAGCAGCCAGCCGGGATGTGGGCTCCACAGTGGGCTGGTAGTAGGGTCAGCAGAGACTGGGCCAAGGAGGCAGGATTCAGTGGCCAGGTCCTATCAAGGGCCATGTTTCTATTTCTTCTCTCTTCAGGTTGAATTATCATTCAGAGCAAGCTCTAGCTGAGGGCACAGTTACCAATTAATTTTAATTTCTTTGGGGGTAAACACTATATTGGAGACAAGCAATTTGAAAGCTGTCTAGGTCCTCTAAGAAGATCCCTCCAAATAATATAAATTATAACATTTCAAAATTGAAATGATAACATGTATACAGAAGTGCCTAAATCTCCCCACAATATATTTGTGATTAGCCCCATTCTTTGAAGTAAATAATCAGATCTGTCTGTAACTTCCCTTTGTCTTTATACTGCAGTCCGATAAAAGGTTCAGAGTCCCCGCCCCTCCTCAGCACACTCTCCTCTAACCAACACTCCAACTCCCAGAGCCCTACATTGAGAGTAGAGGATAAGCAGTGATTCCCACCCCGCCCCCGTCAGGTTTATGGGGATTTGCTCTCAGAGGGGGCAGGGAATCTGGGCTTTTCCAGACCCCAGAGTGATCAGCTGCTGTGGTTCTGTCTGCTCTGTTGGCAGGATGGTGGCAGGGAAGGCTGAGCCCGCCATGCCAGGAAGGCTCTATGTCCACCCCGATTCTCCTGCCACTGGGGCCCACTGGATGCGGCAGCTCGTCTCCTTCCAGAAGCTGAAGCTCACAAACAACCACCTGGACCCCTTCGGCCATGTAAGAAAGTGATTGCTTGGCCTTGAGAGCCAGTCCTGGCACACCGCACCGCTGGTGGGGGGCTGGGTAGGGGTGGCGATGTGGAGACTCCACTCCGGGCATCCAGCTCCGGGCTTTGGTTCGCGCCTGGGCCAGAGTGAGGAAGGAGGCAGGGGTCTGAGTCCCACCGCCCCAAGGCCCTGCATCCTTCCCCTCACATTTGCCGGGTGGGTAACTTTGGGCAAGTTTCTTGGCCTTTTTGAGCCTTGGTTTTCTTATCTAGAAACCTTTCATGGTTGTGGGAATTAACTGAGAGAATGCTCAGGATGCACTGCGCACGTGGGAGGCTCTAAATAAATGGCAACGGTTGACAAGGAAGATGATGATGGGTAAAATCTCTCTGCATCAGTGTCCCCAAATTTGGCCTTGCTGGAGCCTAACACACGTTAACTTTCTTGGGAAAGAGTCACTGATGAGTTCTGAGGCCTCTCTTTGGCGTGAGCCGTCTGCCTGGCCTGGCAGCCCCTGCACTCTGGAAAGGAGGGCCTCACTCTGGCTCTGGTGGCTGCTCCTCCCTGGCCTTGCCCCGGACCTGGCTCTTACAAGGGAGACCTTACAGCTCCAGGGATGCTGCCGCTGACGCCCCATCCAGGCTGCTAAGGCTCATTCTTTCCTCATCTGGCTCTGGCAGGCCCACAAAAAGCGTTTTATGTGGAAATTTTTAGCTCAAGTGTGTGGCAAACTGAAGTCTGGGGACTGGTATTATCGGCCAGGGCACAGGCCCGGCCCCTTTCAGCTACCCATCCTTACTCTGGAAGTACAGGGTGGGGGTGGGGTGGGGCATGGGAGCAGCAGAGGCTGCTAGATGCAGTTACCCAGGCTGTTCATGTAATCCTCAGAGTGTGGCTAGTGGTGGGGGACACAGGGGTAGGGCTGGGAGTGCAGGGATGTGCCTCTTTTATACCTAAATTCTATTCCTGAGGGGTTGCATGCACATCAGAATCCTGTGAATCATAGCTCCTCATGGAAAAATGCCGGCAGTGGGTCATTTCTGAGTGGTATATAAGACAAGCAGCCCTTACTTCTAATTTTCGGAGTCTGTTCAGGTCTCTTCTGAGTTGGTAATCTATAAACAAGCAACTAGGAGAAAGCTTAATTAGTGTAATTAACTCCTGACTTTCCCATTTTTTTTTTAAAGATTTTATTTATTTATTTAACAGAGAGAGAGAGAGAGAGATCACAAGTAGGCAGAGAATCAGGCAGAGAGAGAGGGGGAAGCAGGTTCCCCGCCGAGCAAAGAGCCCGATGTGGGGCTCGACCCCGGGACCACGACCTGAGCCGAAGGCAGAGGCCTTAACCCACTGAGCCACCCAGGCGCCCCCTGACTTTCCCATTTTTAAGGGGTGCAGGTTTTCTCATGCGATGCAAGCAGGTGCTGTGGGGGGTGTGGCAGAAAGATGCAGCCCCAACTTCTCGTGGGGGCAGAGGCAAGCCACCGATCTAATGCGAAGGGTGGGCCAAGCCCCCACCTCCCAGAGCACGGGGCCTTTTAACAGAGGCACAGAAGGGCCTCCTGGGTCTTCCTGGGCACTATCCTGGCCAAGACTTTGCTCCCCATGGGCTCCTACTAGGCCTCCCTTGCTTGCCCAAGTCATGGCACCAACCTGGAGAGGTTAATGAGGGCCTCTGTGGTGGGTGTGTGGGAACCTCACTGGGAGGCCTGTCTCTGCCCAACACTGCACACAGGGACCCCATGGGACTGACCGCTGGGGTGAGCACAGAGCTTGGCAAGAGCTGGATCTTGGAGTGAGCAGTCCAAAGTACCCAGAGATCAAAGTTCTGGTGAGAATGTTGGAGGCACAGCTTGCTACCATGGTTCCCAGCTGCAGGGATCCCTGAGAGGACTCTTCAAACCCTTACCCCCACTCCAAACCCCTGCCGAAGGTGGCAGGGGTGGGACTCAAGTGCTTGAAAAGTGGGGATTTTTAAGAAGTGGGAGAGAGACCTGGCCTTCCTAGTCCAGCAGTAGATTTTCCCAGCCTGGCTTGCTCCTCAGATGGCTCTGGAGTCCACAAGGGGTTTGCAGTAATCCTGCATATTGTCTTGAGTCTGAGTCCGTGGGGCTGCCTGAGGGGCTCGTGATGTTGGGGGTGCCCCGGCTACACTCACCATGTCTGCCTGAAGCTCATCTTTCCTTGGCGATAGGGATACTCCCCATGCTAACTCAGCTCTCTGCAGAGGGTTGAGATGCAGAGCCTTTTCCTTCTCCCCCAGCCCTGCATCTGCCCAGCATGAGCAGCTTAGTGGTTATAGCACCCGCGTATGGTGGCAGGACCCAGAGACAAGGCCATTGTCTCAGGGGCTGGGTGTGAAGGAGCTGTCTTGGACCCATACCTGTTCCCAGTTCAGCGTTCTTTTGGCTTCTCCGCCTGTTTTTTCTGTACCCAGGGCTTGAGCTGTGGTATCTTCAACTATTTGGAGCATCCCTGGAGAGGGAACAGCTCTTGACCATGCAGGCAAGGGCTGTGGAGGACGGATTCCTAGATAAGCCGGGTGGACCCGGGCTTTCTGCTTGTTGGCCTGTTCCGGTGGGAGTGCTGAGCCCTTCGTCATCCTGCCTGACTTCTCAGTGCACGAGCCTGGGAAAGAGCTATATGAGCCTGGGAAAGAGCTATATCGGGCTACGAGTCTGCCCCAAACAAGCCCTTCCTTCTGCACTGCTCACCTCCACAGTTTCAGTTTTCCTTAAAACCTCCAGGACCTCCAGGCACTTTCTCAACCAAGTGAACTTTGGACTTTTGGCTTGGGTCTCCTAGTATCTCGGGGATTTTAGCTGTTGCCTTTCATTTGCAGCCCAACCCTGGGAGAAGGTTCAGGGTCCCAGTGAGGGCCTGGGCAGGGCAGCCAGTCCTACATACAGGTCAGAGGGACCCTTCGGACCACATGGCCCACATGTTTTAGGACCGGGTTCTGCCTAGAAAACTCCTGGTGGGTGTTTGTTGCAGTCCGGGAGGGCCCTCTGTTTCTTCCTGGGGTAGGTTCAGGGTATTACCACCAGTAATACCCTGGGAGTAAGTTTCTGGGAGTAAGCCTAAACCCAGAGATGGGCAGAAAGGATCAGGGGGTGCTGGGCAGGACTGAGATGCTGCCTTAGGGCTCCAATTCAGCTCCACTTCTGTTCCTCTGCCTGGAGAGGGGCAGGTGCCCATTGCTTCCTACTTGCAATGCTTTTTGAGCAGTTATCCATTCTAGGAGCTTATATAAATGAGGAAGGCTTAGCCCCTGTATGTGACAGGAACTGCTCCTGTGTTTTCCCAGTTTGCAATTTGCCTTGTGACTTTGCCTATAGGGGTATTCCCACACAGAAGCTTTTTACTGAAAATATTGCTCTTTTCCTTATGGATTCTGGATTTTGAGTGACTGAAAGCCCTTACCCACTCCTTACTTTGAAGGAAAATTTCTTCTGTTTTCTTCTAATATTTTATGGATTTATTTTTACATTTAAACCATTGATCCTTTTGGAATTTATTCTGGCATTCAATAGGAGGTGTGAATCCAACTTTTTTTTTTTTTTCTAAAGAGCTATCCAGTTGTCCTCACACCAATAATTGACTGGTTCTCTTTCCTTCCTGGCTTCAGATGCCTTATTTCTGTACACTAAATCCCCCTTGAATTTGTGTCTGTTCGTGTGCCAGTGCCTTCGCTGTTGAGGCTTCACCATAGGCTTTAGTGTCTGGCAGGGCTGGTCCCCCATTGCTCTTCTTTTGCAGAGTTTTCTTGGTTCATCTTATCTGTTTTATCATATGAACTTTAAGAATCAGCACATAATTAAAAAAGAAACTTATTTTTATTTTTATTAAAATCACTCAAAATTATAAATTGACTTAGGGAGGGATGATAGGAATGCCTTTCTCTTTGTTGATGCTTGCTTTTTGTTTTTCAAAAGCGTCCTCAAGTTTTCTTCATCACAGGGATGCCTGGGTGGCTCCATTGTTAAACATCTGCCTTTAGCGTAGGTTCTGAACCCAGGGTTCTGGGATCAAGCCCCATATCTGGCTCCCTGCTCAGCAGAGAGCCTGCTTCTCCCTCTCCCTCTGCTGCTCTGCCTACTTGTGCTATCACTATCTCTCTCTGTCAAATAAATAAATAAATAAATAACCCCCCCGCCCCACCCAAAAAAGTTTTCTTCATCAGAACCTACATATTTTCAGTTAGGTATTTCATCTTAGTCATCACTATTATAAATGTAGTCTTGAGGTACCTGGTGGCTCAGTTGGTTAAGCACCTGCCTTTGGCTCAGGCTGGAATTGAACTCTGCAGTGGGTTCCTTGCTCAGCAGGGAGTCTGCTTCTCCCTTTACCTCTCACCCTGCTTTTGCTCTCTCTCTCTCTCTCTCTCTCTGACAAATTAAAAAAAAAATCTTTAGAAAAAAAATTGGACAAACTTTAAAATAATAAATAAATAAATAAATAACTGTAGTCTTTGTTCCAGTACATTTTCTTACCACTTACTTTTGCCTAATTTTTGGACTAATGTGTGACTTCCTCCACTAGATAGGAAACCACGAGGTTTTAATTCACTGGGTCTGGCATATTAGGTGCTGGTAAGCAATAAGTGAATGAGAGAACTGGCTGACAAGGTGGGATTTAGCTAGAGAAGGCTTGTTCTCTGCCAGGGGCTGAACTCCCTCCAAAGCTTATCCTGTCAGCATGTCACTGGGGACCCAGGGCTATTGATCTCCCTCTTTTCCTCCTTTTCTTCCACATTTTTTGCACCCTGACAATGGGCTGAGCCCTTGCTGCGTGCATTGGGAGATACAGATGCCCTGTACAACTCCAGATCGGGCCTGGCGCTCTCCAGCCAGGGACATGTATGAGCTCAGGCTCAGGAATTAGTACCAAAATCTAGCTCCGCCTCCCACTGGCTGTCTGAGGTTGGGCAGATGCCTTCACCTCCCTGAGCCGTAGTCCCCTTAGGTTGTGCCTAATGCGCCCAATAATAATGCCTACTACACAGAGATGTTGTAAAGAGTACTTATTCGATGTGTGTAGGCTCCTCAGCACAGGGCCTGGCACATAGGCTATGCTCTGTGAACACTGCAGTGTCTGTGAGAGAAGGTAGAAAGCTTTCCGGGCCCCCGGGCTGCTGCCCTGGGAGTGAGGCCTAAGGCATACCTGGCCAAGGCCTCGTGAGTTGGCTAATGAGCCGCCCAACTCAGCTCTAGTTTGGATCTTCTTTCAGCCAATCGCTTACCTTTCTGGGTCTCAGTTTTTTCCTCTTTTTGTGTATGCTGTAGGACCTGCCTCCATCCTTACCTCTTTGTAGGACTGGAGAGGGTAAGAAGAACGATGGAGGAGGTAGTCTTAAAAAGTAAAATTATGACACAGGGGAAAATCTGGTTTTAATCTATGACAGAATGGACATTAGCCACACTTGTGTGGCTAGGATCCAGATACACTGTGTTCCGTGATGGACATAAGGGCCTGATGAATCTTTGTCTCTCACAGTGTTGGGTTGACACTTTATCATTAATTTCTGAGCATGTTGTGGGGAGCAGTGTGTGCTCTCTCAGAGGCCATCTGGACTCCTCTCAGGATTCTGTCTCCAGCCAGCTATGTGTTCTTGGGCAAGTCACGTTCCCACTACAAGCCTCCTGTTCCTCATCTGTAAATTAGGAGGTTGGACTAGAATGATTTCTAAGGTCTGCCTTTCCATGTGCTTATGTTCTGTAATTCTAATGCAGATAAATCTCAACCTCATTGGCCAAGCACGCTAGGGTGATCTCTTGAGGAAATGGATGTTTGGCGCTATCACAGTTTGTTAAAATAGAACAGGCTTCTGAATTGTAGCCAGAACGTAATGAATCCCATGTCTGTAAAACAATGATGGGACCAGTTATTGTGTGGGGTTTGTTGATGTGGCTGGTCCATTTGGCCCGATGTCCTCAGCCACAAGTATAAATGTGAGACTCTGGCAAAGGAGGGAATGTGGCGCCTGAGGAACTTCCGAGCAAAGCCAGGTGTGAGTCACAGAGAGTTGGTTCCACATTCTCCTGGGCTGTTGGGGCTGAAGCACCAGTTTAAAATTGCATTGGTTCAATGAGCAGGACAATCTTCCAGACACCTGTCTGGGTTCCAGAGTGTCTGAGTTATGAGGGGTGTTTGGGACCACTTCTTAGTTGAAGGCCTCCCTTTGCAGATAGGGACCCCAATGACTGGGGGGAAAGAGCTTGCTCAAGACTTGCAGTTGCTGAGCAGAGATCCACTGAAGCTTCTGGACTCTTCCTGACTTCTCTGTGTCTGGGATTGCACCCCACCCTCCACCATGACTCCTCCCTGCCCTTCACGTCTGGCACTTTCTCTCTTCCCAGTTTTCCCTGCCAGCCAGACTGGGTCCCTCCCCTAGAAGGTATATTTGGCAATCTCTCCACCTCAGTCAATGGAGGACCTTGTCTGATAGGCTAAGGAGTTTGGCCTTTATCCCAAGGGGCAAGAGGGAACCATCAAAGGTGGCATTATGAATATAAAACATTTATTGAGTTCTAAATGCTGGCAGGAATGGAGGGAGGAAAACTTGGGAGGCAAGAGGAAGAAATACAAAGCAAGTGGACAGTCCTCCTGGATGAACTGGGACGTTATAAGCAGGGGAGTGACCTGATCTGATGTGTAGCAGTGAAAATGGAGAGGGAGACTGGGAGGAGGTAGTCCCAAAACCAGAGAGAGATGGCGGGGAGAAGGGAAGGGGGCGCTGAATCAGGGCTGGGCAATGGGAACAGAGAGACATTTATCTTGTGGATGGAGTCACAGGACTTGGTCACTGGACTTGGAGGTGAGTGGCAGTGAGTAGTAGGAAGTTGATGGTACCCAGGGCTCTGGCCAGACTGACAGAGCCTAGGACTCCCCAGGTGGCCGAGGAGCAGGGTGGGTGCTGTCATCTGTCTGATGGTATCCTTGAGGGACAGCCCAGCCTCACTGTGCTGGTGCCTGGCATCGCTTAGATCTGTCAGTCCGCTGGCTGTGTTCTCCCCAAGTGGCCAGGGGCTAGTCCTGCCACCGGGGATGGCAGCATGCTGTGCACAGGTTTAATCTCAAATTTTGACCTGAAAAATGCCTTAGAGGCTGCCTTGCACTTACTAGTTCCTGTCTGAGGGTAAAGGAGCCCAGAGGTACAAAAGGAGTAAAAAATATGGCCCTTTCTCTTTTTCTCTTGAGGAGTTCACAGTTTAATTGAAGGGACAAGCAGGAACAGGAAACCACTAGGGAGCAACGCAACAGCCAAGTAGACAATGTGTAGGGAGGAAGTTTCAGAATCAGGGATTCACAACAGGACCTAGTGATCTGGGAAGGCTTCCCGGAAGAGTCAGGTTTAGAGAAGATAACCCTAGGAGGTGAGAGAGAGGGGAAAAGGAAGATCAAGCCAAAGGAACTATATGTGAAAAGGCCAGGAGGTGGGACTCTGGGGACTTCTTGAGGCATCTTGACCACCTCCCAGGGATTTAGTTTCCTGGTCTTCTGGGAACTTGGGTCCTTTGTGGACTCCTGCAGCTGGGGGCCAGTGCGGGGTGACAGAATAACCTAAAGGGACTGAGAGGTGTTTCCCAAGACCCATCCCCTATCCCCAGCCTCTTGGAAACAGATGTCCATTGAGGCCTCCCAAGGTAGGACTTGTGTCCACTCTGCATTTGTTTATCTGGCAGGCTCCCAGTTGGGCAATGGGTCCTCAGCTGCAGGCCCTGGCTGGGGGATTGGGGTCCTCTGTATCTGCCCGAGAGGGTCCAGAGATTTGTCACAGGAGGCTGTCACAGCCAGTGCAGAAGGTAGAAAAACTAGCTCTGCTGGATGGAGAGACCCAGCCAAGCCGAGGAGCCCAGGGAGAGCCAGAGGCCATGGCCCAGCTGCTGGCCCACCTGCTCCTCAGCTGTGCCTGTCCCCTGGGCTTTCTCTGTCCCCAGGCCGTGCTGAATGTGGCACCTTTCCCTAGACTAACCCTTCTGCTTTGGTGTGCCCTAGAAGAGCCTGGTTCCGGCCCTTCTTCTGGCACTCTGGTCACTCAGGGTTTTAATCTGGCACCAGACCTGTCCCTGGGAACTGGGAAGATGGGAGCCAGCAAGGCTAGCCCAGGAAGGTGCACTCCTAGAAGGAAAGGAAGGAGAGAAGGGAGCTCAGAGAGTAGTGGGGCCAGAGGGCCAGCCTTGCCCAGCCAGAATAGGAGCCAAAGGGTTAACAAAAGCAGCGGTGCTGATAAAATGCCCCAAATTCCTGGTCCTGCCTCCAATAGGGAGGGCGTCTGGCAAATGTCAACGATAAAAAATACATTTTAATGGCACATGATGCAGCCGCTACCGTGGGGCACAGCCGAATGAGGCAGGTTTGGAGCCGCAACTACTGTGTTTTACTCCCAGGGCTCCGGGGCCAAGCCTCCTGGGTTCTTTTAGTCTGGTGGGTCGACCCACCTCCCCAGCCCCAGGTATCCTCAAGGGCCTGTAGGTGCGTGGGGCCTTTGGCCTTCTCTGGCATTATTTCTAGAACTTTGCTATCTCCTACCCTGGCACCTGGAACTGTAGCTTATGACGGAGCTTCCCTCCAGGCTGTGAGCAGCCTTGAGCAGGTCTGCCGGCAGGATGCGTCTCCCAGAATCCCTTCAGCAGGCCTCTGCAAATGTTGAAACAGATGAAAAAAATTCCAAGTGGGACACTCTCCTCAGCTCCTCCCCCATGTTGCACACCCTGACAGGCATCTTTATGAAAAGCAGGTCATACAGCAGTGCGGGGGGCGGGGGGGACGGGTGTGAGGAACAGGAGAGGCAAGAGAGGACAGGATGAGCAGGGTGAAGGGGCAGCTGGAGCAGGAAACCTGAGGGAGATTAGTTACGAATTAGGATCCTATTTTACAAATATGAAAACAGGCTCAGAGAAGTCCAATGACTTTCCTGAGGTCACAGAGCGAGTCAGTGACACCTTGCCTTTGCCTTTGCCTACAGCTCAGAATTCTACCTGCTACACAGTGCTGAGGTCACTTGGGCTTTAAACTACTCAGTTCTCCATTACTGCAGTGGAATATCTGTGCCATCAGGAAGGTCTTGGGGCCAGGCATTCGTTCTGGAGCAGAGGGGCTGAGCGGGGGCCATGGGGGCTGAGCTGGGGCCCAGGAGCCTGCTTCTTCGCTTGGGAGCATTAGCACCATTCTAGCCTGTCCCAGGAGTCAGGCCCTGGAACCTGGGCTTTTAGGAGAATGAAAGCCAGCCTGAGGCCAGCTGACTGAGACCAGGGACGAGGGGGTTGGGACCTAGAGCTCAGAAAGAGACCCTTGTCTTCCAGATCATCCTCAACTCCATGCACAAGTACCAGCCAAGGCTACACATCGTGAAGGCTGATGAGAACAATGCTTTCGGCTCCAAAAACACAGCCTTCTGCACTCATGTGTTCCCAGAGACTTCCTTCATCTCTGTGACCTCCTACCAGAATCACAAGGTATAGCCACCCCAGCCCCCACCACTGGCCCTGCCTGGCATTTCTGTGCCATCAGGGAGGCAGGAGGGGAAGCCCCCATGCACGGGGCCGAGGCGCCTTGGACACCTGGACTGTCCCTCAGAGCAGTGAGAAAGCAAATGCTGAGTAGGAAGGGAGACCAGATTCCCAAATCTCCAGTGCGAAGTAATTATGGGGAATGGACAGAGTCGGCATTATAAGAACTAAGAGCATGGATCTTGCCTTGTGGCTTGAGTGTTAGGCCATTTTGTCCTACAAACTTCTTGGCCCTGCTGGGATTCAAAGATCAGACTCAGGGCCTGCCAGGAAAGGGGAAGGATTGGGGAAAGGAGCCTCAGGGCACGGTCAGCTGTGTGGGAGCCAGGAGACTGAGCCTGCGGTCAGCCAGTGGTCAGATGGGTCGACCTCCCACCCTGCCACGCCCCTCCCCAGCCTGACTGCACCAAACCGCCTCTGGGTCCATGCACCGGCCATTCTCCCCTGTCCCTCTGCCGCTGCCCAGGCAACCGTTCTCAGGAGGCTGGCCAGGTGGGCTTGGGGGATTGAGGAAGGGCCATAGGCTGTGGCAGATTTCAGGCAGAAGAGTGATTTCAGGCAGAAGAGTGACATATTTGCATTTAGTATGGTCCCTCAGAAGCTGATGTGGCAGATGTCCTGGGTGGGGTGACACAGATGTGAAGCTGTGAGAGGCGCACAGAGAGAACAGGAGACAGAGTCAGAAGTTCTGCAGTGAGGAGAATGGATGGGAGCCAGCAAGGAGCCAGTCATGGATGGAGAGGGCCGGGGGGACTCGGCAAGGCTGCGGGCCAGCTGGCCGAGGGCTGGGGTGTCCACCGTCCCTGGACTCTGCCCAGAGCTCTGAACAGTCTGGGACAGGGGAGGAGGACCAGCTCCGTCCTCTACTATGGCGACTCTGTGTGTCCTCTCCTGACAGATCACACAGCTGAAAATTGAGAACAACCCTTTTGCCAAGGGATTCCGGGGCAGTGACGACAGTGACCTGCGTGTGGCCCGGCTGCAGAGGTGGGGCTGCCTGGCCCGGGGGCGGGATGGGTGTCGGGGGGTAGGGGTGCAGTCTGGGTTCAGGAGAACGAAGGGTAACCCTCAAAGTATCTTTACTCTCGTCCTGTCTTCCTGTCCCTGGCCTCCCCGCCTCGCCAGCAAAGAATACCCCGTGATCTCCAAAAGCATCATGAGGCAGAGGCTCGTCTCCACCCAGCTCTCCTCCAAGCCTGACGTCAGCCCCCTGCACGGTGCCCATCAGGCGCTCCAGCACTACCAGTACGAGAACGGGGCTCACATGCAGTTTGCCACTGCCGAGCCACAGGACCTTCCCCTCAACACCTTCCCAGCCCAGAGGGACTCCAGCCTTTTCTACCACTGCCTGAAAAGACGAGGTAGCTCCCTCCTAGTCTGGAAGGCCTAGAGGGTCAGACAAGGGGTAAAGCTCTTCCTACAAACACTCTCCACGATATGTGCGAACATTCATGCTGTGTGGACGCAGGCCTATGCGTGTATGTGTGCATGTACACACACACGCACACACGCACATACCTGGTTATCGTGTGGCCTGGGAGAACAAACCTGGAGGGTTAGGAACAGGGCCGGCTTAGCGCAGGGATGTTGATTTTTTTTTTTTAATTTATTTATTTGTCAGAGAGGGAGAGGGAGAGAAAGCGAGCAAACACAGGCAGACAGAGAGGCAGGCAGAGGCAGAGGGAGAAGCAGGCTCCCTGCCGAGCAAGGAGCCCAATGCGGGACTCGATCCCAGGACGCTGGGATCATGACCTGAGCCGAAGGCAGCCGCTCAACCAACTGAGTCACCCAGGCGTCCCTTGATTCTTGATTTTAATCCTCACAGACCACTTCTGGCCTTGATGTCCCCAGGACCCCGGTTGGTCCCCCTGCCCAGCGCCAAGTGCTTTTTATAGCCACTGCTCAGAGCCTTCACGCGGCGGGCACGTCACATAAAGTCACATGGGCTTTGTCTCTAAGCCTGCAAAGAGGCCGATACCTCAGGGTCCAGAGGTGTGGGGACTGGAGCTATCATTTATCAAAGCACCCTCAATCCTATAACGGGGGTGACCCAGAGGATGTGCCACTCCAGACAGTCAAGCCGTCATGGCTGAGGACATCGAAAGACACACATAGGTGGTTTGGGGCAGCTGATGTCATCTTTCCCCAAAGAGAGTATCAGCTTAGCCTTAAAAGTCCAAGTCACCTTTTACTGATTATCAGTTCCATTTCCATTTTATAAACACCGTTTGGTTGGAATCTGTATTATAACAATGCTGGGACTCCTTTGAACACATGTAGGGTTTACTTCCTCTTCTAAAAGCAACAGGAACGTGCCTGTGAGTATCTTTGGCTTGCTAAGGCCTTCCTGGGAGCTGAGGATTAAGGCAGAAATATTGTGGCTTTCATTTTCTGGCTAATTCAGACAGATGTGGCCTCTGGGCCTAGTTTGGCCTGGCAGTTGCCTCCACTTTCCTTGGCCAGGGTTGGCCTCGCCTAAGAATGCCAGGGCACATTAAGGCCTCTTCCCATCCCCAGGAGTCACGGTGGCAAAGGATGAAAGCTATATGCCGCCTGGCTGACCACATCACTGCGTGCCCACTGATGTGATGTCCCCTGTGGCCGCTGAGCAGGGTCCATAATCTGGCCCCTTCTTGGCTGCTGCCACCTTATAAGAGCTGTAGCTGATTAAAGTGATTCTGGAAGTGCCATGGTCACATGGGATGAGGGGCAAGTCCCGAGTGACAATGGCAGGCTGTCTTGGCATCCAAGAGGAGGGTTCTGGGCCCTGGGCTGGTGGAAATGGCTCTTCCTGAAGGTTTCTCTGTCTTCCAGCAGACAGTGCCCGCCATCTGGACTTACCCTGCAAGCGATCCTATCTGGAAGCTCCCCCCGCAGTGGGAGAGGATCATTATTTCCGTTCTCCCCCTCCCTACGACCAGCAGATGCTGAGCCCCTCCTACTGCAGTGAGGTGACCCCAAGAGAAGCCTGTATGTACTCGGGTTCGGGGCCGGAGATTGCTGGGGTGTCTGGGGTGGACGACTTGCCCCCACCCCCCCTGAGCTGTAACATGTGGACGTCAGTCTCCCCGTACACGAGCTACAGTGTCCAGACGATGGAGACTGTGCCTTACCAGTCTTTCCCCACCCACTTCACCGCCACCACTATGATGCCTCGGCTGCCCACTCTCTCGGCTCAGAGCTCCCAGCCGCCGGGAAACACCCACTTCAGCGTCTACAATCAGCTCTCACAGTCTCAGGTCCGGGAGCGGGGCCCCGCCGCCTCCTTCCCCAGGGAGCGTGGCCTCCCGGCCCTGTGCGAGAGGAAGCCGCCCTCTCCACACCTGAATGCTGCCAATGAGTTTCTCTACTCTCAGAGCTTCTCCCTGTCCCGGGAAGCTTCCTTACAGTATCATTCAGGAATGGGGACGGTAGAGAACTGGACTGACGGGTGACTCCCATGTCTATCGAGAGCCCCGGGACCGCGGTAATCCGGCGTTAACCTCCGTGGGTGGCCTGCGCTACCAAGAAACACGGGAAGGTATTTCAAAGTGTAGGGTGTGTGCGTGTGTGTCTGCATGAATGTGTGCCTGTGTGCATGCCTACGTTTGGAGAATATCCGCCTTCTGACGTGCAGCCGAGGCCACGACAAGGAAGAAAACCACAATTATCTAAGAAGTGATTTTGGCTCTGGTACCTGGGTCCGCTGTTATCTCATATCCCCTGACAGGCGCATGGAGAGGACGGGAGTGGAGAGTTCATGTGAGTTACTTAGAGGTTTTGATAACATAATCTTTGATTCACTCAGGGGCCAGGTGGTGAGGTCTCTCTCGTAGGGAAGGTTGGAGAAGACTCTCATTGCTGGGGTGGGAGGACTCTGTGCACATCTTTGAGTTCCTGGCCTTCTGTTATCAAGAGAAGCCGGAAATCTTGTCTGGGGAGTAGGGGGCCCCTCTTTTGGCCTCTGGAGATTCTGTGAGAAGACCTGAGACGAGTGCTCAGCTAAGCCACAAAGTGCTCTCTGAGAGAAGAGCTCACAGCTCAGTCAGTGGCCTGGAAGTTGATCCCTGGAGTCCTGAGGTCGGAGGGATGACTTTCAGAGACGGTCATGTGCTAAGTGCCACCTGATGGGTATTAAAACATTTTATTTTTTTCCTTCAAGAGGAGGGAAAATGCAACCAAAAGCATCTCTGTCATCAGTCAGGCTTTTTTATATGGTACAAAGCCCTTCCCCTCAGCCCCCGACATGCAGTTTCCCGCTCTCTCTGGTGTACAAGACTCGGCCTTTCAGGCACCATCTGCATCCGATGACTGGAGATCATGAAACACGCTTCACCTGGCAACGTCCCCAGGAGACCGCAGTGGAGCTGCTGCCAGGCAGAGCCTGTTCAGCTCCCAGAAAATCCTCGCCCTTGGAGCAAGAAAACCCGATAGAAATAAAAACAAGAATCGAGAAAACATTCATTTCTTCCAGTACATTCAGCCAGTGAGCTCAGAGAAGTGAGGATAATTCTCCCGTGAGGTGGATCGCGTCGTCCCCAGCCCAGCTCTTCAGCGCTGAACGTCACCAGACCATCCACGTGGCTGGTGTGAACTCTGTAATCTAATTTGGGAAATCACTAAACTCTTTGCATGCTGAATAGCTATTTATATATTATATAAATAAATAAATATATATCTCTCTCACAAATGCAGGCCACATGTCAAATTCAGCTTTGCTTTTTACAAATGAATAAACTTAATAAAATAAACGCTGGAGGGGGTATTTGGAAAGACATCTATTTAAATTTTTATTACACATTTGATGTTAAAAACTAAGAATGGTTTAGAGAAAACATATAAATAAATAAATAATTAATAAATATATAAATAAATAAATCTATATATAAATATACACCCACCACAGATTAAACTATATTAGAAGACACAATAGCCAACAGGGGATATGGAACTTCAAGTGTTTTGTTATATAGCATGGACATTTTATTTTACATATCGTAACATAAAGCCATTTTACAACTGTGAAGTGTGTGGATGCTCTTTACTACTGACGTCATTTCTTGGCTCAGCAATGGTCTTAGTGTCCCCTTTGCTGGTATTTTTTTCTGTGCCTCTGAGCATTTATCCCATGGAGCCTCCTGAGCCTCGAGTGAAGGAATTTAGAGCCAACGGAACAATTGTACCTCTGCTCTCATGCTACTCCCCAGACGACGGGTCTGGATTCCAGGGCCCACAAAGACCCCAGAAGGGCAAGGCAGGCAATACACCAGAATTCGTCCCCTGTTAGTAATCAACACACAACCTGGTGATTTGGGAGAGGTGGTCTTACACAGAAGGGAATTCTTGGTGGGATTTGTATGGCCTTTTCAGACAAGGAACTGAAGAGCAGGTTGGAGCGAGAGCCTGGGGTTTCCTGGAGAGGTCAGAGGCCTGAGCTCATCAGCCAGCTGCACCCCAGAGAACAGAATGAAGGCCTGGCAGAGACCTCCGCTTCCCACTCCTCCGCCAGATCCCTACAGCTTGGCCATAAGATGGAGTGGGAAATGGAGAGATGAAATTCAGTCTAGTTTCACCCTGTTAGATTAGAAGAGAAGCTGGTATGGAAAGGTGTGTTGGGTCTCCCTCCTTACAATCCTGCCTCTTGCCCCCTCCCCTTGTGGCTCCTTTTCCAAAGCTGCTCATTGTTACCACTGTGGGCACAGCAGGCTGGTCTGGGAAGAGAAAGCAAGGATAAGGGCATTCTTTAAGCCCTCAACTTTCTCAGGATGATGAGGTTTCCTGCTGGGTAAAAAGTCAACTTTGTCATCTTTTTCCCCCTGAGTCCTTCCCTTCCCCCCAGTCCTTCTGGCTGTAGGGCTGCTCTCTGGGGAAACTTCCTGCTGCGGAAGGAGGCCAAGCTCCTTCTCTCCTTGGCTGTTGGCTCCCATCTTGGGCTCATTGGTTACAGAGAAAAACTTACCTGAACCTGGCTTAGGGTTCAGGGAAGGGGTGGGCTCTGCTCTCACACCCGCTCTGCTCTTTTCTTTCTAGGTGAAGACTGAATTCTGGGATACCCCACACTTTCTAGAACCCCAGACAGAGGGCTGGGAGCTACATGTGGGTTCCCAGGCTCTCTGGACATATAGTTGCATGAGTCCAAGGTAAAGAATGCTGTCTCTTAAGGAATATTCTGCCTCTAGGCAGCCCCTATCTTCCTACCTGCTTTCTGGGAAGCATGAAGTCCTTGGGCTTCCCCACCTGGGCATGGCTAGAGAGCAGGGCCTGCAGTGGGATTTGTGGAACTTTCCTGCCCCTCTGAATCAACAAGTCAATAAAAAGGGGGCACATGGGATACCCTGGAACAAAGGGCACCATTCAGTAGCGCCAACAGGTCATACATCATCGGGCCAGAAACCTGCCACATGAAAAGGGTCTGCTTCTACAGTGCTCTGGCTGGGAAGGGGGAAAAAAACGATGAATATTCAGCTGTGAAGCCATAGACAGGCAGCTCCCACCCAGAGCTCTGCTCTCTAACCCATGCCCGGCCGCTTGGGGAAAGGGGGCTAGACTCTCAGCTACAACTCGGCTACCCAACTGCCCTCCAACAACAGAAGAGCCTGGCACAACAAAAGGGAGAATGAAAGAGAAGCTGGGTCAGACTGACAAATTGTTAAAAAACCAAACCAACTTCCAGTCTTGGCTGGGCCTCAAGGGGTCAAGAGGCCTCGGCTCGCCCCACTAATGGAGCCTGCTGGAGAAGTAGCAGCCCCAGCCTCGCAGTGTCTTATCTTACAACATAAAATTAAAACCCACTTAAAAGGCCGGAGGGCATGTTAACATTCCCCCTGCTGTCTAATTGAAGTAGTTCCCAGTGCAAAGATTTCACTTGAAAGATGTTCCCCTCCGAGCCCGGTTCTCCTGCTTGGCAGGCGGGGGAAGGGAGCAGGGAGGGAGAGACTGTCATTTCAAAAGACCAGCACAAGCTCCGCAGGAAAAGCACAGTTCTTTTGGCCGTCCCCACCCAGGCAGCAGGTGGCGACAGCAAAGGTTAGATCAGGCTGGGTTGTTTTGTATTTTTTTAAAATTTACAAATTCATTAGCAGCTGTGTCAGCAGAGGCCAGACTCCTGACAAGAAGCCTTGGTAATGATTCAAATATGGCGAGCCCTGCAGCTAAACCTGGCAGTTCCTGCAGCCGAGAGAGTTCTATCCCGTCCCCCAACAGTGCCATGCTCCCTCCTATGCAAATATATTACAGGTCTCCGAGGCATACGGAATCAATCAGGGACATCCTGTAAAGGTGATGAACTTGCGCTGGCCATCCCAAGTAATGGGAACCAGTCAGCCTGCAGCCGGCTGGGACTGAAAGCCAAGGTGACAGCTATTAAGCAATTGTGTGCAGAACAAAATGGCAAAGGGGCTGGGTAATCAATTCAATTTCGATGGGCAACCCAAGCAAGTGCAGCGTCTGTCATCTGTCGCAGCTGATTAGAGAGGCCAGCCAGGGCTTTCAGTGCGAGCTCATCAGAGATCAGAAACAGGCCTGGGATGAAAAGGGAAGGAACTGTCTCCTGAGAAGCAGGCGATGAAGGACTCTGTTTTATGTGACTGTGTTCTTCTTTCTCTCCTTGAAGAAAGAGGAGAAAAAAAGCAAGCAGTTTGGAGATTAGATAGTTTTCTTTTCAGCCATTTATCATTATGAAGGAAAGTAGACAGGGCAGGGGCAGAAAAATCTCCAGTGGGATTTCTGCAAAGTCTCACTAAGAAGGACCAGGTTTACACTTTGCTGCTCAAACAGCCCCTGCTTATTACCACAGCCTGACGGGGTCTGCAGAGCATCCAGAGTCCCTCTTCTCTAACAAGGGCAAACAGGTCCCAGTGCTCAGAGGATCACAGAAATTCTCCTGCAGAAACCCCAAACGACCAAATTGTATCATTTGTGAAAATTAAAGCCTGAGTTGGAGTAATGGGGAGAGGAGGAAAATGGGAGAGGAAAAGATGAGACAGAGTTGTACAAAGTCACAGCAGGTAAGGCCCTAACAGCGGCCCTCTGGTTTCCCTGGGCCCAGGGCAGGGCAGGAAGGGCCCTGGCTATGTCTGCCCAAGGTCAGTACTGACCCCAGTCTGATGCTCGACCCTGGAAGCCTGATTGAAAATTCAGGCTCCTGTTCAGTCCTCCAGGGCAGGGGGACTGGGGGAGGCTGAGCCAGGGCACCCCCAGGCATGGAAGCTATGACAGAGACCAGCTCTGGGACCAAGGAAGGAATGAGAGGCTTGTGAGCTGATGGCAAGGGATGCAGACCCAGGAAGGAGAGGGCCACGCTGGAGCCCAGGGTGGGAAAGAAGCATCTGAGGTAGGGCAAGTGGTGAAAGAGGAAGGGCTGATTTAGAAATGGATGGCCCGGGACACCTGGGTGGCTCAGTTGGTTGAGCAGCTGCCTTCGGCTTAGGTCATGATCCCAGCGTCCTGGGATCGAGTCCCACATCGGGCTCCTTGCTCATCAGGAAGCCTGCTTCTCCCTCTGCCTCTGTCTGCCAGTGCTCACTCTCTCTCTCTCTGACAAATAAATAAATAAAATCTTAAAAAAAAAAAAAGAAATGGACGGCCCTGGGTGCCTGTGATCAGCATCATTTTAAGAACTGCAAATGGATAATGAACTTGAACCTTCCGAATCACCTGAAATGCAAATTAAAGTGATAAAACACCATTTTTATCTAACCAATTAATAAACATTTAAGAAAAGATGTGAGGAGCACCTCTCAACCGCTCTCAGTGGGAACACAGATTGCTACAGTCTTTCTAGAAAAAGCAGTTTGGTAACTGGGACAAAGACTCTAAAATTAGTGTTCATATACTAAAGGAAATAACCAGAAATGTGGACATAGCTTAGTGTTCTATAATGTTCATTGTGGTATTATTTTTAATAGCCCAAATTGGCAGAAAGTAAATTACAGTTAAATAAATTATGATATACTCATATTCAGGACTATGATGTAGTCATTGAAATTATACTTACAAAATGTGTTTAATGACATGGGGAATTGATTTAATACTAAATGAAAAAAGAGGATCATAACATAAAGTATGATCTCAAGAATACTCGGGAATGGGGCACCTGGGTGGCTCAGCAGGTTAAGCCGCTGCCTTCGGCTCAGGTCATGATCCCAGGGTCCTGGGATCGAGCCCCGAATCGGGCTCTCTGCTCGGCGGGGAGTCTGCTTCCCTCTCTCTCTCCATCTGCCTCTCTGCCTACTTGTGATCTCTCTCTCTGTGTCAAATAAATAAATAAAATCTAAAAAAAAAAAAAAGAATACTCGGGAATGGAAAAAACAGTGCTGCAGCCAAACTACAGATCATTAAATAATAATCAACAAGAGAATGAAATATATAAATATATAGCTCCATGATGTATTGTGTGAAAAAAAATTTGTAAGTAATAGGTATGGTTTCCCATTTGTGTGAAATGTAAAGCAAAATAAATAAATAAATAAATAACAACCCCTCTGTGTGTGTATGTGTATGCGCATGATATGTGTGTGTTCTGTGTGTCTGTCTGTATATGTGTGTGTGTGTGTGTGATGTGTGAACCTGTGACATGTGCTTGTGTGTGTGCAAGTGTGTGTGTGTGGTAGGGGCTAAGAGGTTTAGGAGTAATTTTTTTCTGATATTTCCCCCCATACATCTTTGCTTTATTTGCCTTGTTAACATGAGCATGTATTACTTTTATAATTAACAGATTTCACTAAGGAACAAAGAAAAATAAGTTGTGATTATAGAAGTGCCTGGAATAAAAGAAGGAGTCAATGAAATCGTGCCCAAACGCTATGATAGTAACTCTGGGAAGTGGTGGCTGCTCCCAGTCACGTGGACAGAGACTGACCTCTGGGCCCTTGCACCCTACCCATTTCCCTTCCGATTCTCGGGCTCTCCTTCTTAGACACCTTTTCTTCTGCCCGGGCCTGTAATGCAGCTGTTGTTCAAGGACTGGGGCTTTAGCCATGTCTCCTCACTGGCCACTCTCCCTAGGTCTTTCACCGACATACGCTGACAAATCTCAGGTCTAATCTCCTTTTTCCCTCTCCTGCGACTGTCCCCTGGATGTTTTGTTTAATAGATGTCAGGATCCCCAACTCTTCCAGTTCAAAACAGAGCCCTCCAAACGTCCTCTTGCCGTCTCTGTTTTGGTAAACGGCACCACCAGCCAATGTCTCATTGCTCAAGTCAGACACCTGGGCTCCAGTTCCCTACCTGCACATTCCCAAACCCGCGCTAACTGAGGCAGATTCTATTTTCTAAAGCTGGCTTACATCTGTAGACTTTCTCTCTCTGCCATCGGGGCTGGCAGTGTCTGCCATGGCGGCAAATCCCTGGGTCTGGGCTGCCCGGTTTTTAGCGTTGTCTGTGTGAGGCCGCAGAGCATAGGGCTGGCTGTAGGAAGCCGCACTCCAGGGCACAAGAGCATTGCCTGTGAGGTGATGGCTCTTCAGATTTGGGAGCCAGGGAACGGCCCAGGCAGAAGACAAGAGGTTGCTCAAGCAAGGGAGAGCTGCCTTCGCTGGTGACTCTGCTTTCAGCTTGGTATGGCCTGATTGCTTTGCTCTGGCCACCACCGGGGTGTGGTGAGAGAGCAGGACACCCCTGCAGCTATTTCTGTAGGCGCATAGGCTAGGCCTGTGTCCCCCCAAGCTCACAAGCAGTCTGAGCACCCTCCTGCCCAGCAGGCTTACATTGAGAGTGTGACGCCCAAACTTAAAACTCTCTGTTGTCTTATCTCATTGCTCATTGCTTATGTCATTGCTCATTACAGGGCAAATGAGCCCTGGGAGTACTAGATGGGGGCTGTTTCCAGCCTCTGCCCTCCAGGTCTTTATATCTCTTTCTGTTTCAGGGATTCCAAATAGTCCCCTCTCCCAAGCCCTTCTATAGGAGACCACTCAGCCTAAGCCAAGATAGGACTGGCCTTGTCTCTCCCTTAGAAAGAGATACCCCCAACAAAGCCAGATAAGAAGCCCCCAAACACGGCTCCCTGCATAAAGTACCTAGGACAGGGTATATGCTTAGGAAATGAAGGTGTGCCTTCGTCCTTCATCCCTTCTCAGCTTGACCTCTCTCCCTAGAATACAGGTGCCTATGAGTTAGGGCAGCCGCAAATGAGCCACTCACCATCCCACCTGAGTAGGCGAGTTCCTTAGAATGCTCTAATCTGAAACTTCCTTATGTTCAAGGCCTAAGGAAGCTAGAGATTCATCCAAATATAATTTAGTGAAGAATTTGTGGCACTTAGATTTATCACTGCCTCTACCAAACACAACCACTCACCACAGGCTGGCCATGAGCTTGCTGGCCTCTACCTCACTGGGCGGGGGCTGGGGAGGTGGGGGTGGGTAGGCTGCCACTGCATTAGGTCTCACCCTATCCATGAGACTGGGGCAACTTGGTCCAAACTAGCAGACTTAGTAAATAATCCAGGTCACTCTAAAACAACTGTTCAAAGTGTTTGGGGGATGTCCCCAAGTCTTCTTGGCTTGGGTGGCAGAGCCTAGGTGTCTTTTCCTTGCCTTTGCAACTCCTGGTCACAGAACTCTTCCTTCAGATGACCTGGAAGGGACTCGATCTGGAGTCACTGTTCTTTACACCAAGAATTCCTAGCTAGGGTGGCTGAAGCAAGGGCTGGGTCTGTAAAATGACGTTGTTCCATTAGGAATGATGGAAACTATGTGAGCTGCTTTTAATAACACCAAATACAGCACAGCACAGTCTTCCTTCCCTTAGACCCCACGTGCTGACGGCCTGGCCCACGTGTTCTGTGGCCCAGACTCAAAGCCAAGGGCTGTCTCTTCAGGGCAGTTGATGGGCCTGTATTTACTCCAAACTTGGTACCGAAGATTCAGGCATTAAGCTATGGCCAGTCACACTGAAGACCTGAGTTTTTTTAGCCTCCCCAAAATGAGCTTTTGGCATATTATTATCAATGGTGAGCAGTGAAAAGAGCTTGGGACTGGGTGTGAGAAGATGCAGGTTCTGGTCCCAGTTTTGTCCCTCGCCAGCTGTGTGACTCGCCCTCCTTCTGAGCCTCCTTTTCCTTCTTCTGTACAGCTCCTCTTAAGCCTTGCAGCACTGAAGGTCAATAATTCCATGGATAATGTCTGCAATCATGAATTTCTTGGTTATATCCAGGACTCTGAATCTGTAGCAGGACTCTCTCCAAAGAAGGGTAATGGTAGGAAATACAGAAACTTCTTTCTCTATATTTATCTCATCCTTTTCAAATATCTAAGGTCTAGATTAGTACAGTAGTAAATATGTGTAATTTATATAAGTAAATTTATAAATAATAAATAATATATTAGGGTATGTGCTTGAAAGCTTTTTGCTGAAGGGAGGTGAGATTTAAAAAAAAGTATGGAGGGATGCCTGAGCGGCTCAGATCATGATCTCAGGGTCCTGGGATGGAGCCCTGTGTCAGGCTTCCTGCTCAGTGGGGAATCTGCTTCTCTCTCTCCCTCTACCCCCTTTTCCCTGCTCATGCTCTCGCCTCTCTCTCTCTTAAATAAATAAAATCTTAAAAAAATAAATAAAAATAAAAAAGTATGGAGGCTAAGGGGTGCTAGAGAAGTCCCTGTGAGGATCTGGGCTCTACATGACCTCGCAGAGATGGAGAGGCAAAACAAGGCAGTGGAGAGAGAATGGTCCTGGAGCCCTTTACTTAGTAGCTGTATGCCTAATCTCTGTGAGCCTCTATACCCCTATATGTTAATTAGGGGTAATGAAGTGCTCCCTCTCTTCCAAGGTTATAGAAAAGGTTAAATAAGGGGCGTCTGGGTGGCTCAGTGGGTTAAAGCCTCTGCCTTTGGCTCAGGTCGAGATCCCAGAGTCCTGGGATCAGCCCCGCATCGGGCTCTCTGCTCCACAGGGAGCCTGCTTCCTCCTCTCTCTCTGCCTGCCTCTCTGCCTACTTGTGTCTGTCAAATAAATATATAAAACCTTAAATAAAGCATTAAATAAGATAATACAGATAAAACTAAGCTCAATTAATTTGGTCCCCTCCCCCAACATGGGATGCCAGTCTGCACAGGTTTTATTTTAGATGCCGAAAATATGTAGACTTTTTTTTTTTTTTCTGGGAAATTCCTTTTATTGCTTTTCGGCACTTTATTGCTTCTCCTGTCTCACAGTTAAGCCTCCTTTAACAGACGCCAAAGCCTATGAGCAGTTAGGTATAGAGTGCCAAACGGAGACGGAGGGCCATTCTGGGAAGAATCCCGCCTGGTCTTTCCAGCCCCCTGAGCACCTCACACTTCCAGGGGCTTGGGACTCATCCAGGATTCAGGACAACATTCAAGGACATTTAGGAAAGGGTATCCCTCCAGCGGAGATACCAGCCATCTTCATGGGTGCCTCAGGAAGCTTGGGCTTTCTGCTCCTTCATTCAAAGCTCATCGCCATATTCAGGGATGCTGGGAATTACCCTATTCCTGAAAGAAAGTCCCAACTCTGCCACTATTTTGTGGGAGGTCCCTCAGTCTTCCTTGGCTTTGATTTCCTCTTTACAAAGAAGAATGAGTACTATCTGTGCCCCCAACCTCCTAGGCCTGCTTCATGGGCCAAATTAGATGCCCTGCATGAAAATACTTAGTGAGAAAAGAAAGGGATTGCAATTATTATGTTTCCTGTTGGTCCAATTAGTACCATTCAGGCTCATGTTTGCATTTTCATGAAAAAAAAAAAAAATCACTGCTTTTTATAGACTAAGGAGGGGGAACAGTTGGCAAGGTATGGAGCAATCTCCTTGGCTCCGAGAGGTGGATGATTTAGCAGCAGCATCTGCCTTATCGTTGTCTTTGCCCTGCCTGCGTCCTCAGCTCTGGACGAGGTCACTTTCCAGCACACGCAGAAAAGCCTGTGGCTGTGGTCGGGAACAATCGGCCACAGTGTTCCTCTCATGTTGTTGATCCCTTCATTTCCTCCTGCAGACTCCTGCCGGAGACTAAGTTCTAAATTTACGCTACCCTTTCGGACTAATCATTTGTAACAGCCCTAAGCACCCAGCCCTTCTCTCACTTTTGCTGTCCGGCTACCGCCGGACTGGATGGCAAGATTGCTAAATGGGACATGATCCCAGTAAAATGGCAAGAAAGATTCACTGGACCTTAAATATCCTACCCACAACTTTACAGCTCAGGTAGCCATGGAGGAAGCATGAGTCATACCCAAGAGTTGAGGCTGCTGCCTAGGAAGGCCTCTGCAATGACATTTTTCACTCTTTTAATAAAACTCTGTATTATTAGAACTCACCAAAGCTGAATTTAATGAAAGTTTTAGGCCCTAAGGCTTGAATTTTTCTTTTGTATTGCAAAATGAAACCAACTGGTCCAATTCAAATTAACCCCAGAAAATGTTTAGACTTTAATTGTATTTCTTTCATTCTTTTCCCTTTCTTCCTCTCTCCTTTTCTTCCATCTCTCACTGCCAAATTTTGCTGGCAATTACAATGTATTGGAAGAAAAGGAAAGGGTATGGGAAGAGGAAGAAATAGAAGAGAAACATATTTAGAGTCACAAGTTTCTCTATGGGAGTCTTTAACAAAAGTTACTGATCAGTGTCATAAATTCAGATGGGAAGTTTTAAAAAGTGAATGAAAAGGCGAAAAATACCAGACCCTCTCAATTTGTACCAGAGACATGAGGCGATGGGTCTCTCCTCCGGGGAGACCTGCTAGGCATTGCTTGGTGACTGGGAACCTTGCATCCTTCAGGTGCCACAAATACACACGAGGTCACTCCAGAAAGAAGAGGACAAATCCTTTGTTTTTTATATTTCTAGAGCTGAGCCCTGGGGAACTACCTCGGGGGCTGGTGGGGAAGAAATGTGGGGGCTGGAGGCTGTGCACCTGGCCTTCCACTCTTCAGAAGCTCAGGCGGCAGGAAATAGCTGGGAGGCAGCTTCCGTATTTGCAGGAGCTCGTGAAAAGACAGCTTTTCCCCCCTCACAGCTACCTTCGTAAACAAATGTTCACTCTCCAGCCCTCACCCCAATTTGGAGCATATTTACCCAATAAGGCAGACCTTCAAATGCCTCCTTGTCCTTGGCGGAGCAGGAAGGCACAAGCCCAGGCGCTGCTCGCTTAGCAGCTGGAGTGGGGAGCGTGCTCCCAGCCGTTGGTGGGGTGCGGGGGAGGGGGAGGAGGAGGAGGGTGGCTCGGCCATCCTCCTGAGCCCCGGACCCCCACAGGAGCCCAAGAGGTCGGCGAGGGGGACCACTTCCAATGTCCTGCCTTCGGCATCAAGGGGCAGGCGGTCGGTCGAGGGGGACTGGGGAGAAAAATCCCGGCCCAGAGCTGCCTTTGTCTTAGCGGATCCCTCCTTCCTGGGATCGGGCTCCATGCGGATTCCTGCAGGGAAGTCCCTGCTTGGCATCCAGGCTGGCCTCAGGCATAAGATCCTAATTACTTGAATGGTATTTGTTTTCATTGCTCTCTCTCTCTCTCTTTTTTTAATGTGTCCAGGTCGATGGCATTTTAATGCCTTATTAAATGGGGGTTTTACAGCAGTCAGTCTGTTCTGTCTCTGGGCCCGTGCCTGTACTTTGTGAGCAGGGATTTTATCTTTCCTGCCGGCTGAAAATATTTTCCGAATTCCCTATAAAAGTTTTCGAGATTTCCTAAGACAAATAGAGCTCCACCAGCTCTAAAATGACCTTGATGCCGTCGGAATTACATTCAGACACATGCTCTCCCCCTTGTGTACACAGAGAACTAACCTTCACTTGTACTCATTCGCTGTCCTCACTACACCAGAGTTGCTCCATGAATGTGCTGGTGCGTGAAAACACAGCTCTACCTGGGATGGCTCCTCAGAATCCCGTCTTTTACTGGTTTCTTCCATCCTCTCAGATGGCCGCCCTAGCTTTGAAGGCAGCATCAAGAAAGCTCAATAAAGCCTGTCTCTGGTTGAGGGGTTGACATAAGAGTGTGC
Organism: Mellivora capensis; assembly: GCA_004024625.1. Lineage (NCBI taxonomy): Eukaryota > Metazoa > Chordata > Mammalia > Carnivora > Mustelidae > Mellivora > Mellivora capensis. The sequence goes on along the minus strand of PISX010003512.1, from coordinate 83,147 downwards.
GGCAAGCACAGGGGAGGGGAGCAGCCTGACCTGCAACAGAAACACGACTGTCATGAAGACCACAAAGCTGCCTAGAAGAAAATGAGCCGAATCCTTTTGCTTACTGGCCAGTGTTTAAAGTTTTATGAAAATAGGTTGTTGAGAAAGAAAATTACTGGCGCGCCTGGGTGGCTCAGTGGGTTAAAGCATCTGCCTTTGGCTCAGGTCGTGATATTTTAGAATAATCTCTAGATGGTAATTTTGTTATCTGAGTTTCTTTTTTAAAATTAGTTAATTAATTGATTTTTTAAAATTTATCATTTTTTATTAACATATAATGTATTATTAGCCCCAGGGGTACAGGTCTGTGAATCACCAGGTTTACACACCTCACAGCACTCACCATAGCACATACCCTCCCCAATGTCCATAACCACCCAACCACCCTCTCCCTACCCTCCTCCCCCCAGGAACCCTCAGTTTGTTTTATAAGATTCTCTTATGGTTTGTCTCCCTCCTGATCCCATCTTGTTTCATTTTTTTCCTCCCCTACCCCCCAAACCCTCCACGTTGCCTCTCAAATTCCTCATATCAGGGAGATCATATGATAATTGTCTTTCTCCGATTGACTTATTTCGCTCAGCATAATACCCTCTAGTTCCATCCACGTCACTGCAAATGGCAAGATTTCATTTCTTTTGATGGCTGCATAGTATTCCATTGTATATATATATCACATCTTCTTTATCCATTCATCTGTGGATGGACATCTAGGTTCTTTCCATAGTTTGGCTATTGTGGACATTGCTGCTATAAACATCCAGGTGCATGTGCCCCTTCGGATCACTACATTTGTATTTTTAGGGTAAATACCCAGTAGTGTGATTGCTGAGTCATGGCAGAGCTCTATTTTCAACTTTTTGAGGAACCTCCATGCTGTTTTCCAGAGCGGCTGCACCAGCTTGCATTCCCACCAGCAGTGTAGGAGGGTTCCCCTTTCTCCGCATCCTCGCCAGCATCTGTCATTTCCTGACTTGTTAATTTTAGCCATTCTGACTGGTGTGAGGTGGTATCTCACTGTGGTTTTGATTTGTATTTCCCTGATGCCGAGTGATGTGGAACACTTTTTCATGTGTCTGTTGGCCATCTGGATGTCTTCTTTGCAGAAATGTCTGTTCATGTCCTCTGCCCATTTCTTGATTGGATTATTTGTTCTTTGGGTGTTGAGTTTGCTAAGTTCTTTATAGATTTTGGATACTAGCCCTTTATCTGATATGTCATTTGCAAATATCTTCTCCCATTCTGTCAGTTATCTTTTGGTTTTGTTAACTGTTTCCTTTGCTGTGCAAAAGCTTTTGATCTTGATGGAGTCCCAATAGTTCATTTTTGCCCTTGCTTCCATTGCCTTTGGTGATGTTTCTAGGAAGAAGCTGTTGCGGCTGAGGTCGAAGAGGTTGCTGCCTGTGTCCTCCTCAAGGATTTTGATGGATTCCTGTTTCACATTGAGTTCTTTCATCCATTTTGAGTCTATTTTTCTGTGTGGTGTAAGGAAATTGTCCAGTTTCATTTTTCTGCTTGTGGCTGTCCTGTTATCTAAGGTTCTTAGGGGAACCGTCATTGAAATGATAAGACATTTCCTGGGTTTACTGATGTTTCACAACAGGATTTTCTTCTATTGTTTTGCAATTTTTAAAAAAAGATTTTATTTATTTATTTGACACAGAGAGAGAGATCACAAGTAGGCAGAGCAGCAGGCAGAGAGAGGGGAAAGCAGGCTCCCTGCTGAGCAGAGAGCCCGATGCGGGGCTCGATCCCAGGACCCTGGGATCATGACTGGAGCTGAAGGCAGAAGTGTAACGCTCTGAGCCACCCAGGCACCCCTGTTTTGCAATTTTGTAAAAACTCATCCTACACCAGTCTTTATCTTACTAGTCTTACCAGTATGGTACTAGTGCAAAGATAGATGATAGACCAATGGAATAGAATACAAAGTCCAGAAATACACCCACACATATATGGCACCTGAATTATTTTTTTTTCAAGTTTATTTATTTGAGAGAGAGAAAAAGCAAATGTGTGAGTGATGGGAGGGGCTGAGGAAGAGAATCTCAAGCAGACTCTCTGCTGAGCACAAAGTCCACACAGGGGGCTTAATCTCACCAACTGTGAGATCATTACCTGAGCTGAAACCAAGTGTCAGATGCTAAACCGACTGAGCCACCGAGGTGCCCCTATGGTACTCGAGCTATGAGAAACATGACAGTGCAGTAGAAAAGGAAGGTCCCGTGTCAATTAGATATCCATTTGAAACAAAGGGAAGTTTGACCCCTGACTCACCATACAGAAAAAATAAATTCCAGGTGGATTGTGATCTAAATATTAAATAAAATATTTAAAAGAAAACAAAGAGGAATGTCTCCATGACCTTGGGCTATGCAAAGATTTCTTAAAGAAGACACAAAAAGCACTAACCATAATGGAAGAAACTGATAGACTGGTCTATATTGAATTAAAAACTTATGGTCAGGATGCCTGGGTGGCTCAGTGGGTTAAGCCTCTGCCTTCGGCTCAGGTCATGATCTCAGGGTCCTGGGATCGAGTCTCACATTGGGCTCTCTACTCAGCAGGGAGCCTGCTTCTCCCTCTCTATCTGCCTGCCTCTCTGCCTACTTGTGATCTCTGTCTGTCAAATAAATAAATAAAATCTTAAAAAAAAAAACTTATGGTCATCAAAAGACAATGAAAAGCCAAATACAGAATAGAAAAAAAAAAAGTGAAAATAATTTTTGGATATATGTGGACTCAAGTCCAGAATATTTAAAGAGCTCCTATAAGTTAATAAGAAAAAGGCAGACAACCTGAAAAAATAAATGGGCAAAAGACTTATACGGGTTCTTTGCAAAAGAGGATATCTAAATTTCTAAGAAACATATGAAAAAGTGCTCAACTTCAATAGTGACTGGGAAAAAGTAAATTATAACCATAATACAATACTATTATGCTCCCAACAGAATGGCCAAAATGAAAAAGACAAACAATACTGAGTGTTTGTGGAACTTTCACATACAGCTGGTAGAAATGTAAATTGGCATAACTACTTCGGAAAATTATTTGGCAGTATCTACTGAATTGTCAGCATCCTACAATTATGGTTAGGAGGAATGTAAGTATGTACCCTATGGCCAAGCAATTCCCTTCTTAGGTATATATAGAAAAGAAATATGTGCAGATGCTAACAAAAAGGTAGGTAGAGCATGTTAACAGTAGCACTATTCATTGTAACTCAAAAGTGAAAGCAACCCAAATGTCCATCTGCAGGAGAAAGGATAACAAATTGCAATATATTCATACACTGGACTCATATACAGCAATGAGAATGAGGGAATTACAACTTAATGCAAAAGCATAGATAAATCTTACAAACATAATGTGAAGCAAAAAAAAAAAAAAAAAAAAAGCCAGACTCTCACTGTGTTCTTACTGTGTGTTTTCATTATACAAAGTCAGAACAGGCAAAACTAATTTGATGCCGTTAGAAGGTAGGATTTCCCTTGAGGCCATGAGTAGTGATTAAACGGGACACAAAGGAGGCTACTGGAGTGCTGGCAAGCGAAGTCTGTTTCTTGGTGTGAGCGCTACTTACATGCGTGTGTTTGTGCTGCTAAAATTAATCAAAGTATACAATTATGATTTATGCATGCCATACTTCAAAAAAGTTTACTAAAAAAAGTTAACTTAGAAAAGACACTCCAGGGGTGCCTGGGTGGCTCAGTCATTAAGCATCTGCTTTTGGCTTAGGTCATGATCCAAGGGTCCTGGGATCCATCCCCTCCATGAGCTTCCTGCTCTGTAGGAAGCCTGTTCTCCCTCTTCCACTCTCCCTGCTTGTGTTCCCTCTCTCGCTGTGTCTCTCTGTGTCAAAAAAATAAAATCTTAAAAAAAAAAAAGACACTCCATAACCAACTGAAAAGAGAAAAACAAAATTCAGTCCCATGGGTTTAATAAGATAGATTCTTTATCTCCAGGCAGTCCTAGCATCAGCTTCGATTTGCAACTCTGTCTTTAATCTTCCTACATTTCTCATCTTTAAGGATTTTTCTTACTTTCTTAAGACTCAGTTACATACTTAAATGAAAGTTGCTTTGTTTATTTGTTTTTTTATTTTTAAGTAAGCTCCATATCCGGTGTAGAGCCCAACATGGGGCTTGAGCCCATGACCCTGAGATCAAGACCTGGGTTGAGATCAAGAATCAGATGTTCAACCGACTGAGCCACCCAGGTGCCCCGGCTCTGGTTTTTTGTTGTTGTTGTTGTTGTTGTTTTGTTTTGTTTTTTAAAGATTTTTATTTATTTATTTGACAGACAGAAATCACAAGTAGCCAGAGAGGCAGGCAGAGAGAGAGGAGGAAGCAGGCTCCCTGACGAGCAGAGAGCCCAATGCGGGGCTCGATCCCAGGACCCTGGGATCATGACCTGAGCCGAAGGCAGAGGCTTTAACCCACTGAGCCACCCAGGCGCCCCTTGTTTTTTTTTTCTTTTTAAATTGAGATATAATAGTCATATAACATTATATTAGTTTTAGGTGTACAACATAATGATTTGTTATACATATATACAGTTGACTCTGGAACAATGTGGGGGTTAGGAATATTAACTCCCATGTAGTCGAAACTTTGGCTGTAACTTTTGGCTCTCCCCAAACTTAACTACTAAGAGCCTATTGATGGAAACCCTACTGATGAAGTAAACAGTTCATTGACATGTTTTGTATGTTATACGTATTATATACTGTATTCTTACAAATAAAGTATGCTCTAACTATAAAGAACAAACTGGTGGTTGCCAGAGGGGAAGTGGGCTGGGGACTGGCTGGAATAGAAGGAGAGGATTAAGAGTACATTATGATGAGCACTGAGTAATGAATGGAATTGTTGAATCACTATATTGTATACCTGAAACTAACATAACACTGTATGTTAACTATACTGAATTTAAGATTAAAAAAAAATGACGTAAGCTAGAAAAAGGAAAATGTCGTTGAGAAAATCATAAGGAAGAGAAAATACATCACTGTACTATAAAAATATCTGTGTAAGAGTGGACCACGCAGCTCACCGCCATGTTGTTCGAGGAACTGTCTTGTGAAATGATGACCACAAGAAGTTTAATTACCATCACCACACATAGTTACAATTTTTTTCCTTGTGATGAGAACTTTTAAGATCTACTCTCTTAGCAGAAAGTTGCTTATACTTTATCTTTCAAAAGGTTTTTGAGCAGGAGCATTTTTTCAGGTTCTCTAGGACACAATATTGCCAAACCAGAAGTCTTTTATGAAAAGATGTTTGAATTCAATAGTCATCAGGAAAATGCAAATTATAACCATAATATAACACTATTACACCCCCACTTGTTTGAATTTCCTTAAGCATTTTTACTTCTCAAGTGACTCTGTTCTAATTAAAGCAGGGATCTAGGCTTAGTCAACCATGCAGCAAAAGAAAAGTGATTTAGAAAAGTCTTGGGGCACCTGAGTGGCTCAGTTGGTTGGGCGTCCCTTGATTTTGGCTCAGGTGGTGATCTCACAGAGCCATGAGATGGAGCCTCAGGTCTGGCTCTGCCCTCAGTGGGGAGTCTGCTTGAGATTCTTTCTCTCTGTCCCTCCCCCTGTTTGCGCGCGCGCTCTCTCTCTCTCTCTCTTTCAAATAAATAAATAAATCTTAAAAAAAAAAAAGTCTTAAGTTAACAAATGATTCTTCGTATATCACTCTGGATTCCTCTGGATCTTTTTTCCCAGATTTATTGAGAAATAATTGACATATAGCACTGTATAAGTTTTAGGCATATAACATGATGGTTTGATTTACATATATAGTAAAAATGATTGCCACAATAGGTTTAGCTATTGTTGTATACCTCATCCCTAGTATTTAATTATCTTATAACTGGAAGTTTGTACCTTTTGACCACTTTTCTTCAATTCCTTCTCTCCCCACCTTCTACCTTTGGTAACAAGTCTGATCTCTTTTTCTATGAGTTTTGTTTGTTTGTTTGTTTGTTTGTTTGTTTTAGATTCCACATGTAAGTGTGATCATACAGCATTTGTCTTTCTCTGACTTAAATGTACTAATTATCTTCTTTGTTGTGCCTTGCTTCCTTATGAATTAGATGTACAAATTATTTTCCTTGTTGCACCACCAGGTAATCCCCCAGCCAGCAAGATGAGGAGAGAGAAATGACAGGAGAGTGGAAACTCTGGTTTGAGAGAATTTGCTTTCACTTTTCCTGGCCCTAGTCTGTTTGAGGATGCTGGTTCTTACGGTTATTCTAGCAGATTCATTTTTAAGAGGTCTTTTTATAAAATGTGCTCAGTAGAAGCAAGGAAATTGAACAGGAATGTGGACACTAAATCTTGTGTTGTGGAACTATTAGTTCTCAGTGGGGGGAGGTACTCTAATTTTGATATAGTGATATTTTTTCGTTAGTTCACAAAGTGGTTGTTTTCTTTGGTTAAGTCTCTACTTTAAGTCAAATTGAAAAAAAATGCACAAAACAGCATGAAACAGATAGTTTAAGCCTTTCTAGTAAATTTCACCTAAGCAGCAGAAGGGAAGACATGTCCCATAGTCTAGGAGCTTGCTATTTGACTGGGGATTCAGGATTAGCACACGTGCAGCAAACAGCAAAAATGTGGGATATAATTACCACCGCTAACACGGGCCCTAAGAAGGAAGTCCCTTTAACTTTTTTCCTCTGCACTCCCAAACATAGCTCTTTATTTGTTTTTATTGTGCATGATATTTATTTCAATATTTTTCCATTGTATTTTCTAAAGGGTTGTTTCTGAGATGTAATAGGAAAACAGTTTTTATTTTGTAAATGGGTACTATTACTATCTTGGTTCTAGTAGCTTTGATTCTCTTAGATTTTTTAGTTACACAATCTTATTATTTGCAAATATTGATAATATTGCAAATAATAAACCATCCCCCCACTTCTTCCCTCCTTTCCTTCCTTTCTATCTCTTTATTAGATAGAATTAATGTCAACAACAATGATAAATAAGTGTAGTGATAGTGGACTTTCTTTCCTGACCCTGACTTTTATTGAAATCCTCTGGTATTTTATCCTTACGTTTCTTATATAATACATCTGATTATTGCATCTGTCCCCATTTATACTATCCTTTCTAGGAGCCTCATTTATCCACCGACTTCTAGATCTATCATGTGGTCTCTCATAGTTTTCCTCTTTTCCTTGGTATTCTGCATGATTTCTTTTACAGCTTAACCAATACCTTACACACTAATGATTTCCAAATCAAGAGAAAAATCACTTCTGTCCTGAGCACTAACATCTGTATTCCTATTGCCTTCTGGGTATTGTTACCTGATGGATACTGCAAGCTTGATGTGTTCAAAATTGAAATCCTTTCCCCACAAAAAAGCTCCTCCTCCTGTGTGCCCTAAGCCGAAGTTGATGATTTACCAATCACCTGGTCATCTAAGGAAGAAAACTTTTGTTTCCTTCCTTTTCCTCCCCTCTCCTTCTTATGTACTGGTGAAATGCAGGTGTTTTTATTAAATGGGGGTCAACAGGGTTGGAAGAGCAAAATCAGATCATCTCATGTGTAAGGCATTATGAATGATGTGAAATAAGATCCTCACATTTGTAGTGGTAGGAAAAAATGCTATTAAACACACACACACACATCGCAGCCACTTCTTACTTACAGGAAAGTTGCAAAATTGATTTTCAAGGTCAAGGAAAACACTTTGATGGAACTTTTTGGCTGACAAAGGCACAGCCTCAGTGTGCTAAACAAAGAGAGAGCTGAGTGTTTCCAGGAAGAAAGGAAGAAGGCTTGAGTTTCTATACAGAATCATTGTGAGAGAGATGGGGTGGGACCATCAGATGGAGATGTCCAGAGATGTGAAGATGGCCAAGGGAGACAAGAGGGCCCAAGAAGATAGCCCGGAAGCTAGAACCAAAGGGAAGAAATTTCCTTTCTTCCTGAGAGATTCTCTGGAATGGGGATAGTGTGGAAACTCTAGGACAATGATGTTCGTTTCCAAGTTGTTTGCTGTGCTGTGTTGTTAGCCCTTCTGTGACTCTCATAAAAGTATACTAGCCATAACAGCCTTGCACAAGTGGTGTTGAAGGGAACTAGAGGAGTGGACAATAAAAAGAAATGAAGCTTTTGCTACATCACCCCTCCTCGAGGCCAGTGTGGCCGGTAGCGGCACTGTGTTGAGGGAGGACGATTCAGGACTATTTTCTTTAAACAAAACCGCCTTCAGCAAGGATATCAGAAGAAAGTGACCTTTGAAAGGAGCCAAGCAGTCACTTAGGTTATACTTACAGTCTAGAAAGGAGATTAACACGAGTAAAATCACGATACAAAGCACCATAAAATACACGCCATAAGACAGGTGTATATATAAAGAACTACTGAAGTATAGAATAGGAAAGTAGCAACATTGAAAATCACCACACCAAGGAGGGCTTTGATATTAATGAAAGTAGAATGAGATAGAAGTATCTGAATGCATATATAATAAAAGCAGCATGCATACCAACAACACACAGATAAATGTGCTATGAGTTACTGAAAACTGTAACAGCGATTTCTCCAATAGTAAATTTAGGAGCTCATTTATATCTTTTTAAAGATTGTATTTATTTATATTTTTGATGGAGAGAGAGAGAGAGAAAGAGCACAAGCAGGGAGGGTGGCAGGTAGAGGGAGAGGGAGAAGCAGACTCCTCGCTGAGCAAGAAGCCCGACATGGGGTCCATCCCAGGACCCTGAGATCATGACCTGAGCCCAAGGCAGTTGCATAACCAGCTCAGCCACCCAGACATCCCTAAAAGTGAAACTTAGCACAACATTTGTTGCTTAAATACATAATGAGCAAAGAATTTGTTAAAGTAATTCAGAATGGAAAGTGATAAATGAACCAGTGTAATGGATCAAGCAGGAAAGACTGTAAAATAAAGGAATGGATGGCTTACAAAGAGTGTCTGAGATCCTGAATGGGTGCATGACTACAAAATAAATTTGACTAAAGAAAGAATAAACAGCATAGATGCTCTTTACCAAGATCACAAACCCTGGTGCCAGCCAGGGTGAGGTCAACTGAGGAAGACTGATCAAGGCCTTAGAAGCTTCTGAAATTCTGGTATGAGGAGCCATAAAGGTGGAATTGGAGGCTTTTAACTAAAACCTCACTGCCTCACTGCAATGACCCCCAATGGGGTCATCGTTGATTATGATAACTAAGAAATACCAGTGCAGGAAGCAGGGAGGCGTGTGTGTGTGCACATGCATGTGTGTGTATGTGTGTGCGTGTGAGAGAGAGAGAGAAAATGAGAAAGAGTGAGAAAGAGAGAGAGAAGAGGGGGAGAGAGAGAGAAAGTGGAGAGAGAGGGGGAAGAGAATATGAATGAAGGTATATGAGGCATTTGTGAGTGAAACATTGTGATTGACAAATGAAAATCAGTATGTCCAATTATACTTTGTCGTAAGGGTTCCTCCCCAGATTTTGTACTTGCAAAAATAATATTGGCTTTTCATTTGACAAATATATGGAACATGGTGAGTGAGTTGAGTTGGAATGGTTAAGCACACGGTGCTAATATTCCTGAGTATTCAAAGAAGAGAAAAAAAAATCAGAAGCCCTGGCCGACAGTTATTTGTCTACTATAGTCTTCCCCTATGCCCAATGTGCAGATGCAAGCTTGGGGAGAGTGGTGGAAGAAAGGTTTTTGGCCAAAGATCACAGATGGACTGAGCAGGCTGACTTCAAAAGGACTCCCCTTCCTAAGGTGAAGGGGACAAACATTTGCTGAGAGCTGTGTGTCATGCAGGCAATTGAACTGTATCATCTTATTGATTCTCACAAGGGAATAAAGCAAGTGCAATTATCTTCATTTAACAAACAAGAAGTCTGAGGGTCTGAGAGCTTAGGCAGTGGGTAAAGAATGGAACTTGGCTTAGATACCAGGTCTGTTAGCTCCATATCGCCCTCTCTATTACCACATTACCATGAACCCTAAGTAAGGGTAAAGACTCTTTTTTACAATTTCTTATGCACTTTCAGGGAAAAAAAAATCTCTGTGAGACTCTGATGGTTGTTTGATGCTAAGCAGAATTCCCCCAGAAACAGGTGAAAGTTATCAACAAAAGCCCATACTTTTTGAGGGCCTCTAGAGACAGACTCTTGCTTCAGAAAAAAATATGTGTAAAATAAACTGAATCAAGTCCAGATTCATCCCAACCAATACTATCCAAGTGGGACTAAGGGAGCCACTCACTAAAGATGAACCAAATTCCAGCTTATTTTTCCTCCTGTGAGAAACAATTATGCAAAGAAAGAACAAAGATAGTAATAACAAACTGAATTGAAAATTCTGCTTATCAAAAGTCTGCATAAGTAAGTGAAAGACATACCAAGTGGCAAAGATATAGTGTATATAAAGGATTTCTACAAATTAACTAGAAAAAGACAAATAATTCCACTTAAAACTGGCTGAAAGATTCGAATAAACACTTCATAAAAGAATAAATAAGATTGATAAGTATATGAAAAGATGCTTAACCTCATTGGAAATCAAGAAAATGTTAATTAGGGTCGCCTGGGTGGCTCAGTGGGTTAAAGCCTCTGCCTTCGGCTCAGGTCATAATCTCAGGGTCCTGGGATCGAGCCCCGCATCGGGCTCTCTACTCAGCAGGGAGCCTGCTTCGCCCCTTCCCCGCCCACCTCTCTGCCTACTTGTGATCTCTCTCTCTCAAATAAATAAATAAAATCTTAAAAAAAAATGCTAACTAAAATCACAAAGGGATAACATTTCACATTCACCATGCCAAAACTTGGAAGGTCAAAACCAAGAATCAGAAAGGATATGGAGCAACTGGAAGAAATACACACTGATGGCGATTGTGTACAATGTACAACCATTTGGAAAACAGTTCGGTATGATTTGGGATGCTGAGAATGTATAAACTCCATGACTCCACAGAAATAAATCCCTAGAGAAATTCTTGCTATGTTCCCCAAGCAGCAGGTACAATAACATTCAAAGCAGAATTGTTTGCAATAGCAAAGCACTGGAATCAACCCAAATATCTCTCAAGAGGACAATGGTTAAATAAATTTCAGCATAGTCAAATAATGGAATATTATACAACAGTGAAAATGAATTTTGCCATGTAGATCAACATGAGTGAACATTGCAAGCATGTTGAATGAAAGAAGTAAGTTGCAGAAGAATACATACAGTATGATACCATTTTTACAGAGCTCAAAACAAAAAACTGAGCAGGTTAGTTTAGGAATACTTACTCGCATAAGTGAGCCACACACTAAAGGAAAGTCAAGGAGTAATAAACATGACATTCAGGATAGGTTAACCTCTAGGGAGGAGGGAGCAGAATTTGAAATCACATAGAAGTCTTTGGTGGTATGGATGGTGTCCTTTTTCTTAGCCTGTGTTTGGTACAAAAGTGTTTATCTTAATATATATATAAAATGCATTCCTTTGAGTCCACAACTTAACAATATGAAGAAAGAAATAGCGTTGAGGGCTTAGAAATGCATTAGTTTTAGTAGGACCTCCCTAATTTCCCCTCTGTACTCAGTATTCATCACTTTTACTTTACCTTAATGACTCCCTTTGAAATGAAATTTGCAGTGGATAAAGGATTAGACAGAAGTAGGTAAAACTGTTAACTGCTGGTAGATCTGCAGTTTACTTTTGACATTTAAAAATAAAAGTTAACCTTCAGGTTTAACTGACCCCTAAAAGCTCCATGGACCTTTCAGTAGTGCCTCTGTTAATGAAGAAGATGTTTCAGAAAATTCTTCGGTTGTTGGAGGTTTGTTTCCAGAGATAGATACTAAATGGGGAGCTTGGGATTGGGGCTCAGAGCCATGGATTCTCTCTTTGCTCCCAAATCAGGTGCCACGGCCAGACATTACCTTTCTACCCCTAAGATAAGCTTTGACACCCCAAGTGTCACAGACTGAGAATCAGGGGCAAACTCTTGCCCAGGGATGCGGAGGTCCAAAATGGTGGCTGCCCGGCTCCTGCTCTGCCATTCCTTCAGCTGGGGCATATGTTGAAATTATGGTTATTCCTCTTCTTTGTTAACTGCCGAAGTTCTAAGACTTGAGGAGACCAGTCTCTTCAAAATTCCCTCAGGTCAGGCTGTTATAACGCCCCGAGTTGGCTGAGTATTACTTACCTGAGCTAAGTTACCTGATTCGAGTTTGCATAGCTTTCATGCACCCCCATCATTCTGGTATAATTATTAGCTCCTTGTCATTTGTCTGATTTCTAAAACATTGGGAGTCTTTTCTTGGGAATTTACGTTTCAATTTGTCTACTATTTTGAATGTCTGTACAGCTTAGGTGGCCAGTGAGGGGTCTTAGGGGCCGAGGAGAATAGGTGGAAACCTTACAATGAAGAGGTTAAAGGACTTTTCACCAATGACTACCATAGATACCTTCTCATCTCCCAAATGCCAATCAGTTGCTACCAATAAAGGTCGGTCTATTATATGTCAGGCTGTATTGACATATATTATCTTTTCTGTTCATACTAAACTTGTAAGGAAAGTGTAATTGAGGCTTAAATACATGTTGGTCAAAGTCCAATAACCTGTAAAAATCTGAATCAATTGCTGACTCCAAACCTCTGCCTCCAGTTGGAAATTCAAATGGCTTTTGGGGTGAGAACAGCTCTGGTGGTGAGCGGCAGTGAAGGGTAGGGAACATGTTACCCCAAGCGCGCAGTAATAATAGCGGCAGATTCTGACACATCCACTGCTCCGACTCAGTGTGTAGGGAATCCGTATTTCCGGTGGAATGATAGTACTTTTTCAAAACATGTTTCCTATAGGTTTATATAGGCAAGCTTTTGAAGCATTGTAGATCAACAGCTTAGAAGCCTATTTTTTACCCAGTGAAGTTGGGGGGGGGGTGTTTGTAGCCGTCCCCAAAATGTCTGAAACTAGAAACATCTCTATTTGGGGGCACACCGCTTAAGAACAGCTAAGAGACTGGATGCCAAACTTCAGCCCGGAGTGAATTTTTATGACCTGAGCTGTAAGCCTATGAAATGAGGGGTTTAAAATGGAAATGCTGACACGATCTTTGCACTTCGTAGAACGCCGAGTGCTGGTAGGGGTGATGCTATCCTCTTGCTGCTCCTGTCCTCTTCTGTGCTGGGAAACTTCCTACCCAGCTTTCCTTACTTTGGGGCCTCTTTTTCTCCTCTCAGATCTCACCAAGCCTTCCCCTAGCCCAGCTAGGAAAGGCAGCTTAGATGCAGGCCCATCTGGAGATGTTCAGGGTGATGTCGGGACTGACTGCAGAGGCCAGCCTGTGGAAGGCTTCCTATTTTCAGAGCTCTGTGGTGCACCTCAGAGCTGTCTACAAGGCCTCCTAGTTTAAAGTCTCCCAAGTGACCCTGAGAGGTACTACACTGAGCTCCCGTCCTAGGGCAGGCCACCACCTTCCTGAGAATCCTTCCCATGATGCAGAAGGCCACCATTCCTGAAGTATCCAGGACCCCCCCCCCCCCACCCGGATTTATCAGTGGTTTTTGGCTGGTGCATCTTCCTGAAAGAAAACCTCTACCAGAGACTTCTTCCTTCATGGCAGCAAGAGTGATAGGTATTGACAGCTACCTGAGAGTTACCTCAGATCAGCATGATTTCAAGTAGGCAGACTTTGTCAGAATGCCTGGATTCAAATCCACATGGTACCAACCACACAGGATTGTTTTCAAGATTCAGTGAGGTAATATACTCCAAGTGCCTGACACTAGGATACAACTGAATCAAGAGGCAGGGTCAGGAACGAAAAGGACTGCCTCTGAAGGACTGCACATGAGTGAACCAAGGGAGAGAAGATAAAAATTAAAGACTTTGAAATAAAATTTGATTTGCTTTACATTTATGGTCTTATAATTTAATTAGAACATCCATTTTACAGACTGAGGTTCAGAGAGATTAATTACTTGGCCACGACCAAATAGCTAAAAAGTGAAAAACCAGGGCTCAAACCATGTCCTGATACTAAGTTTGGTACTCTTCAAATCTTTCCATGGATTTCATGGAACTAAAAGGAATGGCTGATGGTGGAGTTATCATCACCTAGTGGGTTCTTTTTGTTTGTTTTAAGATATTATTATTTGTTTATTTATTTATTTATTATTTGATAAGGAGAGAGAGCATAAGCATGATCCAGGGGAGGAGCAGAGGAAGAGAGACAAGCAGACTCCATGCTGAGTGTAGAGACTGACATGGAGCTTGATCTCACCACCCTGAGTTCATGAACCTGAAATCATGACCTGAGCCAAAGCCAGTCGCTTAACTGACTGAGCCATGCAGGTGCCCCCACCTTATGGGTTCTTACTCTAAAAGGTTGAAATTACACCTTTTAAAACACTCACTATCTAAAGAAAGCATCTCTCTCTTTTTTTTTTTTTTTATCACTGAGAATCCCAGAAAGTACTTTGGGATTGGTACAATCAAGGCTCAAATGTTTTTAAATAGAATATGTTTATTCCATTTAATTTAATTCCAGCATGTTTTTTTAAAAAGATTTTATTTATTTATTTAACAGAGAGAGAGCATAAGCAGTCAGAGCATCAGGCAGAGGGAGAGGGAGAAGCAGGCTTCCCACTGAGCAGGAAGCCCAATGTGGGGCTCAGTCCCAGGACCCTGGGATCATGATCCAAGCCAAGGACAGACTTCAAACCCACCTAGCCATCCAGGCTCCCCACAGCATGTTTTTAAATGAAATTAAGTGGAACTGACTTAATTCTTCTTTCTTTCACACTTCCTCCAACTTTGGTTTTAGTTATTTTCTTTTCCTCAGAAACTGTCTTATAAAATCTTTCACTCCACAATCAGACTTTAATTAGCAAACAGTAGATTAAAACAACATAAAATCAAAGGGAACTGCCAGGAAATTTTTCACAATTTGGTAAAATGTGCTTAGATATGAGCCTGAAATAATTAAACATACACAACTCTAGTTCACTATAACTAGGGAGGAAATGGTGTGCTATAAGAACGATCATTTTTTTCTGTACAGTGGAGAAGACTTTTCAGATTGGTCATCAACCTGGAAACTGTTCTCTTTCTTTAAAAAAAAGGAACAGAGAAAGAGAAAGGGAGCGAACACAAACAAGTAAGTGAGAGCAAGAGATATCAAAGCTGTACAAGATAGAGAGTAGATGGTTGTGGCTTGCATTTTGCAGGGTGCACAGTAAAAGAAAATGAACCTTCATATGTTATAGCTTTAAATGGTTCTGTTCAGGAGCAGATGTGGAACAGTTTTGCTAGTGCTGTGGAAATATAGTTCAAAAGGCCTATAATTAAAGACTAAACTTTGAGCAATTGCAGACAGAAAAGCTGAAGATTCTGTGTTTGGTTAAAAGCATTTGGACTAGGTAGAACAGGGATGACTGTGAGACAGCATGGGACACAGACTATGGGCAAACAGTGCCCTATAGACAGGGCAGGCAGTGTGAGAACAACAGTGTTAACAGGACCAGGAGAGAGCCATCTCCCCAGTGCTTCACGTCAAAGCCAAGTTCTTATTCCTATAGTTGTATTTATAGATTTATGTTTAAATTAACTATTTGATAAAATATGGTTCATTCTATAATATGTAGCCATTCTCAAAAGAAACTTATAAAAGTCTTTATGAAGTCTTGAGTTCAAACACACAAAACCATTTAACTATTGATGACACTTGATTGAACTGGATTCCAGCTCACAGCTAAAGTGTGAAAAACTAACAGGCAAGGTAGACAGCTCAGACTAGTGCCTGAATAAGGATGCTCCACACTTCCAACTGCATCTAGTATGCTAATTTGCATTGCTGACTCTTTATGCAATGGCCTTCCCAGAATTGCCTTAACATCTTGGTATTTTTCTTCCCTTTTTCTTTCTTCCTTTTTTTTTTTTAAGATTTTATTTATTTATCTAAGAGAGAGAGAGAGAGCACAAGAAGGGGGAGCGGCAGAGGGAGTGGGAGAGCAGGCTCCCTGCCCAGCAGAAAGCCCAATGTGGGGCTCCATCCTGGGACCCTGGGATCATGACCTGAGCCAAAGGCAGACGCTTAAGTGACTGAGTCACCCAGGCGCCCTTCCCTTTTTCTTTTATAGGTGGGAAATTATAGCCATCGTCCATGTCACAGCTTCTCATGGTCTCAGTCTTCTACAGTCTCCCCACCACTCCTTTCCTAACATATTCCAAAATTTATGCCATTAGATCATATACTGCACCTGAGCCAGTCAGCAATTTAATCTATCCAAAAACACAGTGAAAAATCAGGAAGAAAGGAAAATGAAGGGCAAAGCAAAGAAAGAGAACGAAACTTTATATACCATCTACTAGGTATCTAGGGCTCCATTATTTACTTTCTTCATTTAATCATTATAATTCTATGATACAGGTTTTATTCTTTGTATTTTAAAGATAATAAATTTGAGGTTCAGAGAGATCAAGTAACTTGCCAATGGTCACACAATTAACAAGTAGAGGAGTTAAGATTCAGATGTAGTTCTAACTTTCAAACTCATATTCCTTCTACTGGACACTATTTTCTGAAAATGTCTCTGAATAACCAGGGGTTATGTTACAAAGTACAAGCCCGAAGTATGTGATAATGTATTGTACTCACATAAGCAGTCTACAACCTTCTCGCAGAACTCGGTCACTGTTATTTTACACATAATTCTAAGTTACAGTTGTCTGGGTTCTAAGTCCGGAGCTGATTAGAAAGAAGTAGCAAATTAAAAGATGGGCGAAGGGGTTTTGTGAGAAAGTACAATGATTACAGTGAGAAGAGACAAATGACAGACAGCTTGATGGCAAGACAGAAAACTTTAGAAGCAGATATAGAAGGGGCCCCTGGGTGGCTCAGTCATTAAACATCTGCCTTCATCTCAGGTCATGATCCCCAAGTCCTGGGATCAACCCCCTCATCCGGCTCCCAGCTCCGGCTCCCTGCGTGGTCTCCCTGCTCTGGCTCCCTGCTTGGCAGGAAGCCTTCTTCTCCCTCTCCCAGTCCTGCTGCTCGTGGTCCCTCTCTTGCTGTGTCTCTCTCTGTCAAATAAATAAATAAAAACTAAAAAAAAAAAAAATAAATAAAAGCAGACATAGAATAAAACCATAAACATGAATAAAAGCTTCATATTAAGTGATCTTAATAACTAAACGGCTATCATTTAAACAGTATCTACTAAGTGTTGGTCTCTGACACGATTTTAAAAACTCAGAGCATTTCTACTTTTATTTGTTCATGACACAGCTCTGCCCAAGATTTCATTTATAAAAAGAATTTGGGGTGAAAAATACTGAGAAACCATTGCATTATATCACTTAATTACCAAATCATTACTCTTCTGGGTTGTTTTTTTTTGGGGGGGGGAGTTAAGCAGGCCCTAGGCCCAGTGCTGATCCCAATGTGGGGCTTGAACTTACCACCCTGAGCTGAAACCAAGACCGGAGCTGAGATCAAGAGTCAGATGTTTAACCAACTGAGACACCCAGGCGCCCCATCACTGTTCAGTTTGATTCTATCATTCCCATTTTATGGATGAGAAATTGGAGCTCAAAAACTACTAAGAAATTTCCCCCAAGGTCATGTAGCTATGAAGAGCAGGAACCAGTATTCAAATGCAGGTCCTTTTCAGAGCCTGTGCTTTTCCCACTCTCATGTTGCCTTCACATTCATAGGCATGGCTCTGAGTCATTAAAATCATTAAATTAAAAATAATATCAATCTATATTTCTTGAGATTTATCTATTTTAGAAAGAGAGTGTGAGCTGAAGTAGGAGGAGGAGCAGAGGGGGAGAGGGAGGGACAAGCGGACTCCAAGCTGAGCACAGAGCCTAACCACTCAGGGCTCAGTCCCACAGTCCTGAGATCATGACCTGAGATGAAATCAAGAGTTGGACGCTTAACTGGCTGAGCCACCCAGGCGCCCCCAAAGAAGATGACTTTAAAGCTGTGGGAAAATTCAGGGAAATCGCATTGTTTAAACTAGTGGAAAAGTGTACAAGCACCCCGCTCTCTGGAAGACTTAGCTCTCCAGAATGACCAGATATACAATAACAAAGGAGCTACTATATAATCTAGAGCCTTATACTTTTCCCAACTTTACCTTACTATTCATGCAATATTGTAATTTTCATGTCTGTATTTCTTGTAGATGATCTTAATAGAGTTACCTCAGTGACATTTTGAAGAAAATGCAATTCAGGAAAAATTTTGTCATAGTAATCATGAGAACTATACACTTTTCAGTTGGGGTGTGTGTTGTCCTGCCTTTGTGGCAATGACTTTATTGAATCACCATTCATTGGTAGAGTTTGTACAAACATATAAATATATTTTATGAATTATTGTTAATAAAAGCACATTTTTTTGTGAGTGATAATCTGTGGGATGCAAAGCAGTATCTCTCACGACATCTTTCTAATGATGTTGTTGGATGGAAAAGGAGTAGTTATAAATCATCCCTCAAATCCCCTAAAGGTTGAAAGGTAAGTGGTTACTAGTCATTTTCAGAATTCATTGGATTTACAAGTTTATCCTTGAGTAGGTCCCTGACTGAGAGTAAGCCTCATTAGTCTTAATCATATCAATCTGAGTACCCAGTAAAGTTAGGACAGAAATGGCTGCTATCAGAGACAGTCAGGACATAGTTCAGACAAGAATGCACTCACTTCTTAGACACACATACCCAAGCCAGATAACAGCAGGGGATTTAGGAGAGATTCACTGGAGACACAAATAGTCTCAATAACGACAATAGCTAGAGAGAGGATCTCAGAGCCAAACACACAGCTAATAAAACCACTAAGGTGCAGGGTCAGACCAGAGTTAACCACAGAGTCATCCAGAACATTACTGGCTCTATTAAAAAAAAGAAAAAGCAACAGAAACCTTGTGTGTGTAACAAGTGGTCAATTTAGGGCTCCAATGGGTAAACTATGATTGTCCTAGGAGATAGGGCAGGATATCAGTAAGGTCAGGAAGAACTCTGCTTTGAGCCCTCCACTTAGATGTGGAGAGATCAACATGAGATGAGATGATGAATTTAAAAAAGGAGGGGAGGAAGGGAGAAAACACATAATGCTGACAGACTTTTGCATTTGTTAGAGGGTCCGAACTCTAAAAGTTTAGACCAAACTGATCAGAGAAATGAAAAAGGATCATCTATCACAGTGTAGTGAACCATATCCAGTCCAGATTAGTATTTTTCAATTTTTTAAACTTGTGAAACATGCAAACTTCCCAGAAAACTTCAAGGTAGATATTCTCTCCTCCCTCTTGTCTCTCCAGCCCAAATAGCTTGGTTGCTTGGTCAAATTTCTCCTAGAGTCTGTAACATCCATGTGAACATATTCATCTTTGTTTTCTCTACAAAGTCTAGTACAAAACATACAGCAAGTTCTCAAATCTTTGTGGATTTTAATCACCCTTTTCTTGGCCCTCCCCCCAACCAACTGAGAAGGCATTCTCCCTCTTTTTTCATTGATATCACTAACTAAATCTTTTACCTCTTGGTCAAAAATTTTAAAAGAAGTGTGAAAATATACAGGACTTGAAACTGATGGTGGAAACCCTTGTGATATATATATAAAGATTCCAATACAAGAGATGAAAACCTGGTAGGTGATTTGATTCTAGCCAGCCTTGATTTTGTGAACTTTCAGATTTGTACCTCATTTAGCTTTTTTTTTTTTCTGATTTAAGCTTCTTCTTTTTCATTTTTTTCTTTATTCATTTTTAAACTTTTGGGAAATTTTTATTTGAGTAAATAAATACTCTATAATATTCTCTCCCACTGATACATCTTTATTAAGATATAATTCACCTATTTAAAGTGTATAACTCAATGATTTTTTAGTATATTCACAGAGTAGTCAACCATTACCATAATCAATTTAAAACATTTTCATCACGTCAAAAATAAACCCTGTATCCATTAACTATTGCCCCCATATTTCCCACATACGCTAACCCTAAGCAACTACTAATCATCTTTTATCTCTATAGATTTGCCTCTTCTGGACATTTCATAAAAGCAGTCATACAATATATGGTCTCTTGTGACTGGCTTTTTGAAAACATATGTTTTCATTTCTCTTGGGTATATATCTAGGAGTAGAATCGCTGTGTCATCTGGTAACATATGGTTTGCGGGACTTCCAGACAGTTTGCCAAAACTGATGCACCATATTACATTCCACCAGCAATGTGTGAGGGCTCTGATTTCTCTTTAACTCACCAAACCAACACTTGCTATTTTCTGACTTTTTTTATTATAACCATCCTAGTTGATATGACCTGGCATCTCGTTGTGGTTTTGATTAGCATTTGAACATCTTTTCATGTGCTTATTGGACATTTGTGTATCTTCTTTGTGGAAATGTCTATTCAAATCTTTGGTCCAGTTTTAGAATTGGGTTATCTTTCCATTATTGAGTTGTAA
The DNA here is from genome assembly GCA_004024625.1 of Mellivora capensis. Classification (NCBI taxonomy): domain Eukaryota; kingdom Metazoa; phylum Chordata; class Mammalia; order Carnivora; family Mustelidae; genus Mellivora; species Mellivora capensis. The sequence continues at coordinate 62,642 of PISX010003512.1, read as the reverse complement.
GAGTTCTTTATATATTCTAAATACAATTCCCTTATCAGAAATATGATTGCAAGTATATTCTTCCATTCTGTGGGTCAGCTTTTCATTTTCTTGATTGTCCTTTGAGGCCCAAAGATTTTTAAAATTTTTATAAAATCCAATTTATCTACTTTTTTCTTTGGTAGCTTGTGCTTTTGGTGCCACATCTAAGAATCCATTGCCAAACTCAAAGTCATGAAGATTTACCCCTATGTTTTCTCTCAAGAGTTGTATACATTTAGCTATCATATTTGGGTCTTTGATCCATTTTTAGTTAATTTTTGTATATGATATCAGATAAGGGTCCAATGTCATTCTTCTGCATGTGGCTATCATCCAGTTGTCCCAGAACCAATTGTTGAATTGTCTAATTCTTTCCACTGAATGGTTTGACACTCTTGTACATAGACACATGAGTTTATTTTTGGACTTTCAGTTCTCTTCCATGGGTATCCTTATGCCAGTATCACACTATCTTGATTATTGTTGCTTTGCAGTAAGTTTTGCAATGGGAAGTGCGAGTCCTTTATTTTGTTCTTTTTCAAAGTTGAAATTTTCACATCAAATTTTCATGTAAATTTTATCAAGTAGCCAGCTGAGATTCTGATAGAGATCAAATTGAATCTGTAAATCAACTTGGGGAATATTGCCATCTTAATTATATATCTTCTGGCTCATGAACATGGGATATTTTTTCATTTATTTAAGGTCTTCTTTAGTTTCTTTCAGCAATTTTTATAGTTTCCAGAGTATACATTTTATATTTCTTTTGTAAAAGTTTTATTCCTTTTGGTGCTATTGTAAATGTAATTTTTAAAAATTTTATTTTTGAATTATTCATTGCAAAAATATAGAAACACAACTGATTCTTTATATCATATGTAAATTATATATACAATTATACATACAATTGATTTTTGTATATTGATTACATGTCTTGAAACCTTTTTGAACTTGTTTATTAGTTCTAATAGTTTTTAGTTGATTCCTCAGAATTTTCCACACAGATCATGCCATTAGCAAACAGATTTACTTATTCCTCTTTAACCTGGATGTTTTTATTTATTTTTCTTGTCTAGTTGTTCTGGCTAGAACTACCAGTACAATGTTGAACAGAAGTGGCAAGAGTAGGCATTCCTGCCTTGTTCTTGATCTAAGAGGGAAAGCTTTCTGTTATTCACTATTAAGTATGGATGTTAGCTTTTTTTTTTTAAGATTTTATTTATTTATTTGACAGACAGAGATCACAAGTAGGCAGAGAGGCAGACAGAGAGAGAGGGGGGAAGCAGGCTCCCTGCTGAGCAGAGAGCCCGATGTGGGGCTCGATGCCAGGACCCTGGGATCATGACCTGAGCCGAAGGCAGAGGCTTTAACCCACTGAACCACCCAGGTGCCCCTGCTTTGGGTTTTTAGAGATGCTTTTAATTAGATTGAAGTACCTTCTTTATATTCCTAGCCTGTTGAGTGTTTTTTTTTATCATGAATGTTTGTTGAATTTTGTCAAATGCTTGCCTCTGTCCATTGAGATGGTTATGAGGTTATGTTTTGTACTCTCTTAATATGGCACATCACATTAATTGATTTTTAAATGTTAAACCAATCTTGTATTCCTGGAATAAATCCCATTGGTGATAGTATGTAATTCTTTTTATAAGTTGCTGGATTCAGTTTACTAGTATTTTGTTGAGAATTTTTGTGTTCATTTTCATAACAAGTATTGCTCTATAGTTTTCCTCTCTTATCTTCATCTGGTTGTAGTATCAGGCTAATAATGGCCTTATACAATGATTTGGAAAGTGTTTCTTCCTCTCCTATTTCTTGGAAGGGTTGGTGAAGAGTTGGTATTAATTCTAATTTATATGTCTGGTAGAATGCACTTAGAAGACATTTGGTCCTGGGTTTTTCTTTGTGGGTAGTTTTTTTGTTTTGTTTTGTTTTGTTTACTAATTCAATCTCTTATAACATCTACTCAGTTTGTTTATTTCTTTTTGTGTCAGTTTTGATAATTTGTATGTTTTAAAGAATTTGTCCATTTCATTTAGATCATCTAATTTAGGGGCATATAATTCATAGTTTATTGTAGTCCTTTACAATTCTTTTTATTTCTGTAAGTTTGATGCAATTTCTTCTCTTCATTTCAGATTCTAGTAATTTTTTTTTAAAGATTTTATTTATTAATTTGTCAGAGAGAGAGAGAGAGAGTGAGCACTGGCAGACGGAGGCAGAGGGAAAAGCAGGCTCCCCGCCGAGCAAGGAGCCCGATGTGGGACTCGATCCCAGGACGCTGGGATCATGACCTGAGCTGAAGGCAGCTGCTCAACCAACTGAGCCACCCAAGCGTCCCTGGATTCTAGTAATTTGAGTATTTTCTCTTTTCCTTTGGTCAATCTAACTAAAGTTTTGTTACTTTTGTCAAACTTTTCAAAGAACCAGTTTTTTGATTCACTAATTTTCTCTATTGTTTTCCTATTCTTTCTTTCATTAATTTTGTTCTAATCTTTATTATCTCCTTCCTTCTGCTTGCTTTAGGTTTAGTTTTTCTCTCCTTTTTCCTGTAAGGTGGAAGGTTAGGTTATTTATTTGAGATCTTTTTTTTTTTTTTAATATAGGCATTTAAAGCTACAAAGTTCCCTCTATGTATTGCTTTAGTTGCATCTCATAAGTTTTGGTATGTAGTGTCTTCATCTTCATTCATCTCAAAATTTCCTTTTTTGAGTTCTTTGATCCATTGGTTATTAAGGAGTGTGTCAATTTCTCCATATTTGTGAGTTGTCCAAATTTCTTTGTGTGATTGATTTCTAATTTCATTTCATCATGATAGGAGAAGATACTTTGTATTATTTCTTTTTTTTTTAATCTATTGAAGTTTCTGTCTTATCATCTACCATATGGCCTATCTTGGTCCTCTTAAGGTGAGGATGAAGTCATGGAGAATCCATATACGATAGAAGAAGCACCATCCAACTGGGTTTTAACTCCTGGTTTTCCTACTTACCAACAATATGGACTTAGAAGTCCATTTTTTTTTTCTGGGATTTAGTGTCCATATTTGCATAGAGAGGACCACTTAAGCTAGAGCACTTTTAAGACCATAGGAATGATTTTAAACTCCAGTTCTTTTACTAGCTTGAATAAATCCTTTAATCTGTCTGAAGCAGTTTCCTTATTTCTAAAATGGGGAGAGTGAATCTCAATTTGCAGAGTTGTCATAAGAATGACATGTGCAGGGTACCTGGGTGGCTCAGTGGGTTAAGCTTCTTCCTTGGCTCAGGTCATGGTCTCAGGGTCCTGGGATCGAGCCCCACATCTGGCTCTCTGCTCAGCAGGGAGCCTGCTTACTCCTCTCCCTCTGCCTGCCTCTCTGCCTATTTGTGATATCTTTCTGTCAAATAAATAAATAAAATCTTAAAAAAAGAGAGAATGACATGTGCATACTTACTGGTACATGATAGGCCTTCAACAAATGAATTTTGTTATGTTTTTTTATAATGATAGTTATCAATTTTTTCTATGGTCCAGGGGAGTGATCTAGTAGGTTCATCTTGGCACCAGAGAGGCAAGTTCTATGAACCTGTCTTAAGAGCTGGTTTGGAATCATTTGTCTTTCTCAGTCATTCAGGTCCATCATAACCCAACAGGCTCAGTTCATTTAACACAAAACTTTTCTGTTTGGCCTTTGCCTTCCCAAGACACTAATTAATGTTAGGATCCCATGTGTACAATGCTCTAGAAATGAGACATCTCATGGTGGCATCCATCCATGAATAATAGATTTCTATACATAGCGATATTTACTATTTTCTGCTTGGAGGTCATGATGCTTCATAACTGTTTGCTTTACACTTACTGATGAGGTACAACCTCTCATCTAGAGAGGGTGCCATCAGTTTTTCTAAAATATAGAGAAGGAGTCAAAAAGCTTGGAACTCAGAGAATTATTGGGACATACTAGGTCCTTCATCTGGGGGGGACCCCCTCATTTTAATAGCTTTGACAGCCAAATTTGTATGAGCTCCTTGTGTTCAGTCAATCTAGCTGAGAATGAGGAAAACAAGGTTGATTTTGAAACCCAGGAGGAGAGAAAGAAGAAATTCCTAGTCAGATCCTACACTACAATATAATACATATCATATATGTAGATACAAGGATCTTAGCCTGACAATAGAACTTAGAGCACTGTACTCAGAGATTTTATAAGTATGGGGAGAAAAGGAAAGGTCATTACCCAGCTGATGCTTGTTGAGATTATCCAGCTACTGGTAAAAGAATAATCAACTCAACTTTGAATAGTGATTGTAGGTTATACTTCCTTGGTAAAATAAGTAAAAACTCCTAGTGTGGAATACTACGGTAGAGAATGGATAGGGGAGTGGCAGACATTATTCTAGGCATTTAAAATATGCTTTCCTAAAGAATTTTGATTCTCTGATGCACCACAAAATATGAATTTGCCAAAATATGAATTTGAGTGATAAGGAATGAGTAGGAAGAACCTGGAGAAGAATTTATCTTCATATCTTTCTTTCTTTCTTTCTTTCCCAAGACTCTGTTAGCAACTCTAGTATCTCAATTACTCCAAGTCTTGGCAATACAGGAAAGAAGTCAAGTAAAATTTATTCCTGGATAAGATTTGCCAGAAGTCTACCAGGTGCCCCATCCCATATCTCAGAGAACAGCAAATTCACTAGAGGAACTGGCAGCTACTCCAAACTTCTCCACCAGACCAGGCCTCCAAATGTGTAGCGGCCACAATGCTTTCCTTGGACCAGCCTCTGAGCTTTTATTAGCTTTTTGCTGTTTTTCTAGGTTAAACCCATTGGAAATTGGATTCCCTTTAAAAAGAAGTCTATTTTGGTTGAGAATACAGAGTATGTTGAATAATCAAGTCAGGTAATCTCTGGGGCTTTGGATCAAGAATTCTCTGCCCATGATCCATCAGATTTAGCTTTTATTTTTGGTGAAAGCTAGTCCAAGGAATTGTGTGGAAAAACAAATAATCACAACCTTTGGAAGAATAGAAATGATGTCTGACTTAGCTATTCAGTGAACCTTAAGAATTCTGGCTTTGTCCTTTTTTTCTTTTCTTAAGTTGACAGGTGTTTCTAGAGAAACAAGTCATGCTTGTTTAAGGTCAGTATTGAAAGCCAATAAAAAGGCTGGACTTTTTGGCTCTGAGACACAGTGTGATTTAAAATTTTTCTCTCTACTACATTAACCATGCATTCCTTAAAGAGTACTTAAAGTCCTGGGAAGGATGTAAAATGTCATTACTGAGCTAAGATCACAAAATTTCTGGAATCCTAGCAAACATGTTGTAAAGGATCAAACTAAAGATGTGCAAATCAAAAACAATACTTTAAACATATTCTCAGCTTTTCAGTTCATCCTAAAAAATCAACTATTACTCCCAATACAGAGTAATGGCACTTCTCTCCCCTTCTAGGTACTTTTCTTAAGGGCTCGGAGCACTTTCCAGACATGACTTCATTCACTCTCCAGTAACTAACAGTGCAGAGGAGAGTGAGAGCATATTGAGGAAAATGTGGCTTAGAATGAAATTGTGTTAGAGTCACATAAGGTGTTGGGGGGAAGAGTCTGTGTGCCTCTCATGACTATGGCAAAGTCCACAGAATGTTAATGTTGGGAAGAAACTTAGACATCATCTAGTGGAGTGATTCCTGATAGTTTGGATTTTACATACAAGTAAAATTTTTTACAAGTAAAATTTTGAAACAATTTTAAGGATTAATCATAAATTTTTCCCAGAAAAGGAGACTAGAGAAGCAACACCTGTAATTTTATGAAAAGAGGAGATATTATAGCACCCTGAGACCAAAAAGTTTGATAATTGCTGGTATTAGAGGGAGAAGAAACTTTGGGTTCTAAAGAAAAAAGTAACAGAATTTGGAATAATGGAATCAGAAGTAGGGTTGAAGATGGTAGACATTGAAGCTATGAATTCATGTGGTAGAAGAATAACCTCAAAATAAATGGTGGGCCTTCTCAACACAGAACAGTTTGCAACTTTATATCAATACATGTCCCCAAACATGTTATATATTGCTGATTTTTCTCATTTTACCACCACAGCCCAGTATCATTTCAAGAAGTAGACATATAGTAATTTAGCCTGAAACTTCATCTTACTTATGAGAAAACTTGAGACCTGGAAAAGGAAGTAGGGCCGCCAGATAAAATACAGGACACCCAATTAAATTTAAATCCCATGAAATATTTGGGACATACTTATACTAACTAATTATTTGTTGCTTATCTGAAATTCAAATTTTACAGGGCATCCTGTATTTTTATTTGCTGAAGCTGGCAACCCTAAAGGTCCTTCCCTACTATTAACTACTACATATTTTTCAGGTTTTAGCTAAGGCATTACCTCTTTCCATAACATTATGCTTACCATTATGGGGAAGATTTAGGTTGAGGGTATGGAGAGAATAATGTCAAGTACCTACCATCTTTCAGACATTATGCAGAATACTTAACATTTCATGCTTACAAAAATCTTGTGAGATAATTTTATAAATGAGGACACCAAAGTTTAGAGAGGTTGAATAAGGTATCTCTAAGAGGAAGAACTACCTGAATCTATAGCATATATCATTTGAACTTGATCATGAGTTAGTTTCCTATTGTTTAGAGAAATTTTATTTAGTCTAAATTTTTCTCATCTTCATATCATTTATGGTGGGGTTTTAATCAATAATTTATTTGATTCCTTTTAGAATAAAAAATTTTAAATAGCATTTAAAGTTTATAAATTGTATTGCATGGAGCATGGGGTGTGGTGCATAAACAATGAATTTTGGAACACTGAAAAGAAATAAAATAAAATTTAAAAAATGATGCTATATGACTTTCAAAGCTAGGTCATAAAAACAAGTTTATAAATCTTGGTTCTTTTTTTTTTTTAAAGATTTATTTATTTATGAGAAAGAGAGAGAGAGCAACGGGGGATGGGAGAAGAAGGAGAGAGAATCTCCAGCAGACTCCCTACTGAGCACAGAGCCTGATGTGGGGTTTGATCTCATGACCCTAAGATCATGACCTGAGTTGAAATCAAGACTTGGATGCTTAACCGACTGAACCACCCAGGGGCCATGAATCATGGTTCTTTATAGAGCAACGGATCATTTATTTGGCAATCTGCATAAGGATAAGCATAATTTTTTACACTTTTCTGAAAATCAGAGAAGGCAGAAGAAAGGTTGGGATGGAGATGGACTTAGAGGAGGAACAGAATCAGGAAAGTTACATTCAGCTCATTTATGGAAATTATCAGATGGCTAGAAATAGATATTCAAAATAAAGTTACACTATTAAAAAAGCCAGGAATAAGCACACTTTCAACCAAGGACATAGTCATGAAGAAAAAGAGGGGGGGGAGTTGTCCCACCAAAAATCAAGATTTATTATAAAGCTACAGTAATTAAGACACAAAAAACATAAGCCATAAAGAATGATAAGTTTGACTATTTTAAATATTAAAACTTCAGTTTATCAAATGACACCATAGAAAAAGTTGAAAAGAAAAGAAACACACTAGAAAAATATACTGGTAATACATAGAACTAACAAAGGATAAATGCTCAGGGTATATTAAGAATTTGCGGGGCGCCTGGGATCCAGCCCCATGTTGGGCTCCCTGCTCAGTGAGGAGTCTGGTTCTTCCTCTCCCTGTGCCCCTCTCCCCACTCATGCTCTCTCTCTCAAACAAATAAATAAAATCTTGAAGAAAAAAAAAGAACTTCTACAAATCTGCATGAAAAAAAACAAGTAATACCCTTGCCCCCCAAAAGGACAAAAGACATAAGCTTATATTGCACAGAAGGTGAAAAATGAATGGCCAATAAAGAAATAGATATTAAACCTCATTTAATAATCAAAGAAATGAGATATTTCACATCCATCAGATTAACAAAAATTAAAATGCTTTATAATGTTAAGTGTTGGTGAAATAGTGAAGCAGAACCTGCTGGTGGGAGTATAATTTGATTTACCACTTTGTTGAGTAAATTGGCAATAAATAGAAAAAGTAAATATCTGTTTACTTTTAAGATATGCTCTAGAACAACTCTTGCATTAGGCACAGAAAGGTATGCGCAAGTATGTTCATAGTAGCAATGTTGCTAACAGCAAACAATACTAAGCAAGCTAAATATCTATCTACAGGAAATATATAAACACATTGTAGTATAATCATGCAATGTAATACCATACATCAGTGAAAATTAACGAGTCAGAGCTATGTGAGTGTATCTCACTTGCAAAATGTTGAGGGGAAAAAAGCAAGTTTTATAAGAATATGCAGTATGACATTTATATAAAGTCTTTAAAATGGTTATTACTCTTGTAAATTGTTTAGGAATACATACATATATAGTAAAAATACGCAGAAATGCCTGCAAATGATAAACATCAGATTTCCTCATTTAGGGAATAGGAAAGAAGATGCAACTGGAGAGGGGAACACACAAAGGACTTCAATTTTATTGTTAATGTCTCATTTCTTAAGTTAGGCAGTGAGTAGAGAGGTATTTGCTGTATTTTTTTACAGTTTTATACATGTGATATATATGTAATATAGTTTCATAATAAACTTTATAAAAACTCAAGGGCAAATGCCTGAAAATTAATTCTTTAGGTATACACAAGATTTTACACACACACACACACAAACACACACACACACAGTATACCAAGTATTATATATATAACTGTATACCAAAAATCAAATATATAAATTATATATATTCTCTACATTTTTTTCTATATTCCAAATATTGGATTTTAACAATTGGATTGCTCTAAAGAATAGTTTTAGACAAAATAACACAAAAGCTCATTCCCACTAGTTAAGTTTCACATTATGCACCTTCTGGATTAAAATAATGCATTGCAGAATCCAGTTTATGTCACCTGAGGTCAGGGAAAGAAAAAAAATAATGATACCTGGAAATGAGCATGGGGAAACAGACCTGATATGCACATAGTTTATTTGTTCAGGCTTGTAGCAAGGAGTAAGGGAAACAGAAAATACCTCGGTCGTAAATTGTCATGGAAAAGACAAAGAGAAACTCTGGAATATTATGAAACTATAAATTACTTGTGCTGAAAGGGTAGAATTTGCAGTATCCCCTTAACCGAGGTTTCACCTCCCCACTTTTGACAGAATAACTCCTGTTCTTTGGAGAAAAACACATGAAATAAATGTAAAACCCGAGAGGGAAATCACCTAATATGTACACCACCTGCCTAATAAAATGAGAATAAATTTGGGTTTTTGGCTAAGTAGATTTGCTTATGTTTTAACTTAGTTAGAGGCACACGCCATCTAAATTACATATATGATTTTATTTCAAAAACCCAACATGAAGGGACAAAAAATAATTTCACCTTGTTTAACTGGTTTTGCTTTCAAAACAGACCTACAACAAAATTTATATTTATAAAAGAAGCTCCTAGGTTGACATGGTACCCATGTCCATTTATTAATAATGCTAATGAGATTCTGAAACATCACTGCTCTCTCTCTGGCTCAGTCCTGGCATCTCCAGTCTGTAGTCTGAGGACCACAGGCCTCCACAGACACATACTTTACTCCAGAGATTGCCAGCTGTTTAGTTAGTGAGCTAATGGCTGCAGGGACCAAACAATGACTTCTCAAGAGTAAACATCTCTACTCTTTTAAAACTCTCTTTCTCCCAAATCCCAGAAGGTGGCAGGCCTCATGAAGAGCTACCTGCAAAATCCTTCCTTTGAAGAAATACACAAATGAGTCAATCCCCCCTTAAAGGATTTGTTAAAGACAAAGGTCCAGGAAGCCACGTAAAAATGATTTGTGAGTCTGCTTGATGCCTGACATTTTTTTTAAAACCTTTTCTATGCCCCATTTCAAAAAATCCATCTGCGGGCAACTTGACTTACTTAAGGCGAAATGCTGGGCTCAGATGTATATTTTGAGGCATCTATTCAATCTGGAGTTTACTATAGCCAAGGTCTCAACCATAAAAATGCAGTAGGTAATGAAAATATGGAGAGCTTTAACCAGAGTCAGAGCCAGATCCCTATCCTGACTCCTCCAGCACCTTTCACTTATGAGTAGTTAGTTCCTGCCAAACGGAGCTCTCCCCCTTCACTGGCCAGTGTGACTCTCACTCTAATGGAACACGGCAGTACCTCGGAGCTGTTGGTTTCTTGCAGTTGTGTTGGTCAGATATGAAGCTAGAACCTTAAAAAAACACTCTGAGGGTATTATTGCTTTGGTTCGATTCCATTTATTATATTGGATGGTAGAAGCAAATATATATTTTTCCAATATTCTGTATACCGTATGAGAGAAAGAGTAGCCCCTATTTGGGTATCAAAATAGGACCTCTTTTTGGTACTAATTAGTCTTCATTTTGATTGTTGGGAAGAAAAATTACAGGAAAATTAATTCAAACACAAGCTTTTACTATGAATAGTAATGGCTATGAATTTGAGGGCTTCCCAGTTAGCCACTCTGCTTCAGGCTTTTCAGAAACTGAATGGTGTAATTCCTTTACCATCCCTAATAATGTGACTACTATCCCTGTTTCATAACTGAGGACAGGGAGGCTCGGCGATATTAAGTAACTGGATCCACATCACGCATTTACTAAGTGGCAAATATGGGATTTGAATCCACATCTAGTCAAATATGAAAACCCTTTTCATGACCCTGTAATGCTTCTCCAGAGTTATTTTGTATGTGAACTGTTAAAGATGCTGTGAGACCAAAACAACTTTGATACTTTAAAGCACACTATGTTTCCCTGAATAATGTGCTATAAAGGGTAAGTACCCAAACCTCCATTCCCTAGTGGGAATACCGAAGTATGAAAAAGCTAGTTAGTTAGTTTAAAATTACAGTGTAAGGAAGAGCTGTGGTCTTGACTTGACCCTTTGACTTTTCTGCTCTAAGAAAGTTATAAAATACTCCTTATATGACTCCTCTCACTCTACTCCTGTGTTTGATCTGACAGCAATAGTCTACAAAAGCTCCTTTGTTTCCAAGCAACGTTAAATAATAGAATGGGGGAAATTACAGGGTTCCCCCCGCCCAGAATGTGCACAAATAAGTTAGCTAAAACACATACACCCCAAATATGCATGTGTTCTTTTTAGAATTCATTCATCGAAAGAACCATTACAGTATCTATATCCCTTTTCATCGACTTCCCATCTGGATTTTATTTTTTAGGCACTCATTGCTTCTCACAGTTTCAATGTTACCCATTTCACACCATTTAACTATTGAAAGCACTTGAAATTCCGGACCCTAGAAGCAGAGCCAGTGTATTTCCCCGTGATGCAGCTAATGTGTCAGACTTGTAAAATAGCTCTTAGTGGCGGGCCTCCATTTAGAGAAAGACGGAAACTAGCTTTAAATACTTAGAGCTTTAATATCTAGTCCATTATACTGAAGCAGGGTCTTGTAAAGAGTCAATTATGGGATACTTCTGATTTGATCCACATGCAAGGGAAATCCGCTTCTTTGCCTTTAAATCCCTGTTCTAAGTGTCTTGTTTAAATAATTAGTGACACTTTTTCTTTGATCAGATTGATTCATTTTGTTATTCTTCTATGCTAATTTAAAACTTAATCCATGTAAAAGTCCAAGACAGATTTTAATCTCTCATGAAGAAAGCTTTCCCAAAGAATGTAGTTTTCCAGAAAACATTTTGATTTTTAAAAACATTGAAATAAATTAATTTTTCTATGAGGGACCTTGTGGTCAATCACAAGCCAAGATGTGATGTTATTTTTCTATGTAGAGTCATGTATCTCTCTCTCTCTCTCTCTCACACACACACACCATAATACATGCTTAATAGCATGTTTAAACAACAAATATTACTGAGAGCTCTAAAGGCAATCAAATGTAATCTCTGTTTATGGCTTGGGGGCTAAAAAGTTTATGTATATTTGCAACATACTATCAAAGAGTTAATATCACTAATACTAAACTTTATTCATAATCAAGGAGTAAACACAAAACGTCAGACTTTACTTATCAAATTTATATTTAAAAAAATTACAATATCCAGTGTTGGTTAGGACCCTGGAGCCTGGTACTCTCGCGCACTGCTGGGGGACATTAAATAGTAATTTCTGAAAGGCTTGGGGAAATACATTTCAAAGGCCTAGAAAATGTGTATTATATCTGATCCAGCATCTACACCTCCAGCAATTTAGGAATGTAGTCTGAAGGAATATGCATATATGTGAATAAAAAAAATTACAGGTTATGCATCAAAATGTTAATAGTAGTTTTTTCCTGGGTTACAGGCTAATTTTATTCTCCTATTTTCCTTCTCTGAATTTTTAAGTTTTCTACAATAAACATGTAATGTCATTTCATTGATGTAAATTTTAAATTGTCTATACAAGAAATATATTCTCATGAAATTTAAAAAAATATGTAAGTAGTAGCATAATACTGAAAATTATTCTTCCTTCCCATCCCTATCCCCAATTCTATTTCCTTTCTAGGTTGTAACTACTATTGCTGATTTCCTATATCCTTCGTGACCATTTTTCTACATATTTATATACCCACCACCTGGCTCCCCCAACCTCCCACCCCCTGCCCCTTCAGGTTGTTTTTCAGAGTCCACAGTCTCTCATGGTTCATCTCCCCCCACCCCCCCCAATTTCCCTACCAAGATGCCCTTCAACAGACGAATGGATAAGGAAGATGTGGTCCATATACACTATGGAGTATTATGCCTCCATCAGAAGGATGAATAACCAAATTTTGTAGCAACCATGGACGGGACTGGAAGAGATTATGCTGAGTGAAATAAGTCAAGCAGAGAGAGTCAATTATCATACGGTTTCACTTATTTGCGGAGCATAACAAATTTGTAATATTTTTTTATTACTGATGTCATGATTATTTTCCTCCCTGACAGTTTTTCCTTTCCTTTTTAAAGAAACTGAGGAAGGTAAAAAAACAAATCTGAGGGAGAGGCACCTGGGTGGATCAGTGGGTTAAATGTCTGACTTTAGCTCAGGTCATGATCTCAGGGTCCTGGGATCGAGTCCTGCATCGAGCTCCCTGCTTACCAGGGAACCTACTTCTTCCTCTCCCTCTGGTGCTCCCCCAGCTTGTGCTATTTGTCAAATAAATAAAATCTTTAAAAACATAAATTTAAAATTTTTTAATTAAAAAATTTAAAAATCGAGGTATACTTTACATATGGTGAGTATACAGTTCAAAAGGGTTTTTAAATACATTTATTTTTTTTTAAGATTTTATCTATTCATTTGTGAAACAGAGATAAGGTGCACAAGCAAGGGAGGAGGGGCAGAGGGAGAGGGCATGAAAGAGACTCTCAAGCAGACTCCCTGCTGAGTGCAGAGCCCAGGGGCAGAACCCAACATAGGTTTTGATCCCAGGACCCTGAGATCATGACCTGAGCTAAAGGCAGATGATTAACCAGCTGAGCCACCCAGGTGCCCCTACATTATAAATGTTTTTATAAAAGTTTATACTCATGTCATTTTAAAAAAACTTTGTGTTTTCAGTTGTATAAATTATTTACTGACTGCCAATTTATTTTTTTTAATTTCATTTCTTTTCATCGTAACAGAATTCATAGTTTTACACCACACCCAGTGCTCCATGCAATGCGTGCCCTCCATAATACCCACCACCTGGCTCCCCCAACCTCCCACCCCTGCCCCTTCAAAACCCTCAGGTTGTTTTTCAGAGTCCACAGTCTCTCATGGTTCATCTTCCCCCCAATTTCCCTCAACTCCCTTCTCCTCTCCATCTCCCCATGCCAATCTATTTTATGGATTCTAGATTTTTCATAATGCTTCGGAAAGACTTCTATAGACCAAATTTAAAATATTCTTTTATATTTTTCCTGATACTTATTTTTTATATTTAGCTTTCTAATCTATTTAGAATTGAGTTATGATTTTGATGTAAGATTGTGATATGATTTTGTTTTATTTTTCTAAATTGACAATTAATTACCCCAACAGTATTTTCTCACTCATTTAAAATACCATTGTTTGCATAAATTAAGTTTATTCATGTGAATGTATCTGCTTATGAGCACTACATTTGTTCCATTAGTCTAATTGCTTATTCTTGTACCAGTGTCACAATGTGTTAATTATCATAAGTTTATAGTGTATCTGGTAGGGCAATTCCCCTTTCATTATTCTGTATCAAATAGTTCTCTACAGTCTCATTCAGTTTCTCTTCAGTACCTAATTGAGAATCAGCTTGTCAAGTTCCATGAAAAAAACTTACTAGGATTTTGATTAGGATTGTATTAAAATTATGGGCAATTTGAGAAGAACTGACATCTTTACAATGTTGGGTCTGCCAACGCAAGAACATGGTATTTATCTCCACTGAATCTCCTTTTATGGCTTTCATTGAAGTTTAGTAGTTAATATAGGTCCTTCAGATTTCTTGTTAGGTTTATTCCTAGGAATTTATCTATTTCATGTAATTGCTGGGATACTAAAAAAATCCACTGATTTTTCTATACTGATCTTCAGTTAGCTACTTTGCTAAATTTTCTTAATAGTTTTTAGAGCTGTTGATTTTTCTAAGCAGACTGTCATGTGGTCCACAAAAAATGACACTGTTGTCTTTGTTTCCAGTATTTATAATTCTCATTTCTTTTCCTTTTCATATTGCATTGGCTTTCAGTATCATTAAGAAGTAGTTATAGTGGGCATCCTATCTTGTTCCAGATTTTGAAGGGAATGTTTACATGTTTGCTATAGATTTTGGACAGATAAACTTTGTCAAGTTAAGGAAATTTACTTCTGTTCCTAGTTTACTAAAAATTGGTGCTTTTTTGTGTGTTGAATGAAGAATAGAGCTGAGTTACATTAAATGTTCTTTTTTGAGCTGGAGACTGTTGAGATTACTGATTTTTCCTCTGTTAATCTGGTAATTTATAGACTATTAAATCATCTCTGCATTCCTGAGATTAATCCTAATTAGACATAATACATTTATCTTTTAATACATCACTGGACTTGATTTGTGCATTATATTATTTAAATTTTTGAATCTTTTACAAATGACATTGGTCTATTTCTATATCTAAATGCATCCTGCCCTTGTCTAGATTTGGTTTCAAGCTTGGAGGTTGACTCAGAAAGCTTTAGTTCATTCTTTATGTTCTGGAGTATTTTAGCTAACAAAAGAAACAGTTATACCTTAAGCTTGATAGAATTCATCTGTTAAAAACAAAAACTAGGTTTGATGCTTTCTCAGAGGAAGACCTCTTCCACTTTTTTTTTTTTTTTTTTTTTTTTTTTTAGATTTTACCTATTTATTTGAGAGGGAGAGAGCATGAGCAGGGGTGAAGGGCAGAGGGACAAGCTTACTCCTGGCTGTAAGCGCACAGCCCAATGTGGGGCTCCATCCCAGGACCCTGAGATCACGACCTGAGCCAAAGTCAGGCACTGAAGCAACTGGGCCACCCAGGTTCCCCAACTTCTTCCCACTTTTAAAATTTCTCTTATTTTTAGTACATTAAACTGTTTACCTTGTGGAATAGATTTTACTAAGTTACACTTTTCTAGAAAGTTTTCCATTAAATTTTGATTTTTTAAAAGATTTTATTTCAGAGAGAGAGAGAAAGCACAAGTGTGGGGGGCAAGGTCAGAGGGAGAGGGAGAAGCAGGTGCTCTGCTGAACAGGGAGCCCACTGCAGGGCTCCATCCTAAGACCCTAACATCATGACCTGAGCTGAAGGCAGATGCCTAACTGACTGAGCCACCCAGGATCCCCCCCCCCACATTGAATTTAGATTTTCAAATTTTTGGTATGTAAGTACAACTTTTCCAATATCTTCATCTTTGCTTTCTTTTATTGGTAATTAGATTTGTTGAAGTTTTGTATGTATTTTATTAGTCTTAAAAAAAACTCTAATTTGTGATTTTATTAATTGGGTCTACTAGTTTTATCTTCCTGTTAATTTCTGCTTTCATTTTGATTAATTATTTCCTCCATTTAGGGTTTATCTTATTGTTTTTTTCCTAGTTCTCATAGTTGAATGCTTAATTAATCATCTTTAATTTTTTTTTTTAAGAGAGAGAGAAAGGACACAAGTGGTTGGGGGAAGGTAAAGGATGAGGGAGAGAGAATCTTTTTTTCTTTTAAGATTTTATTTATTTATTTATTTGAGAGAGAAAGAACACACAAGCAGGGGGAGCAGAAGAGGGAGAAGC
>PISX010003512.1:0-46273 GCA_004024625.1 Mellivora capensis | reverse complement strand
TTTTGTGAAATTAAGAGTCACTTATGGTTTGTCGGAGGGAGAGAATCTTAAGCAGACTCTGAGCTCAGTTTGGAGCCAAATGCAGGGCTTGATCTCAAGACCCTGAGACCCTGACCTGAACCAAAATCAAGAATCTGGACGCTTAACTTACTAAGCCATCCAGGTGCCCCAATGTTTATATTTTCTTTTTTTTATTATTATTATTTATTATTATTATTGGTTTTTTTTTTTTTTTTTTTGTCAGAGAGAGGGAGAGAGAGTGAGCGAGCACAGGCAGAGTGGCAGGCAGAGGCAGAGGGAGAAGCAGGCTCCCCGCTGAGGAAGGAGCCCGATGTGCGACTCGATCCCAGAACGCCGGGATCATGACCTGAGCCGAAGGCAGCTGCTCAACCAACTGAGCCACCCAGGCGTCCCCACTGTTTATATTTTCTAATAAATGCATTAAAAGCTTTGAAATTTCCTTCAAATGTCACTTTGTCAGAATCCTTTAGATTTTGATAATGTTGTGTGTTTACTGGTTTCCATTTCTAAATACTCTGTGATTGATACAATAGTACTGCGGATGTTTAATTTTTTCCATGAAGAGAAATTTGGGTAGGAGGAATCCTTTAAGTATTAATTATTTATCACTATTTTTATTTTTATTGCATTGTGACCAGAGAGTTGTAGAATATAAGATTTTTGCTATTCTGGTATCTGTTAAAATTTCCTTTGTATAATACATGGCTAAATTCTAAGAATCACCCGTGGCTATTTGAAAATAGGTGCACTATGTCTTTGCTGGATATAATGTTCTAGAACAGGCTTGCTTAATTCTGTAATTTAAATCCTCTATTTCTTAACTCTGCGGGGGGGGGGCAAGGGGTATTGATTATCTGAATTCTGAGAGCGGGCTATTAGAATTTTCCACTCTAATTCTGGATTTCAGTTTCTCCTTGTATTTCTATCAATTTTTACTTAATATTATATATTTCAAAACTATGTGTTTAGTAGATAAAAGTTCAAAATCCTCATGTCTTCTTGGTGGATTGTACTTTTTATCACTATTTAAAAAATCCTTCTCGGTCCCTTTTGTTGTTTTTCACTTTTTATTTTGTACTTTTCACTTTTTAAAAAGATTTTATTTATTTATTTATTTATTGACTTATTTGAGAGAGAGAGAGAGAGTGTGTGTGTGTGTACGTGGTGGGGGGGAAGGAGGGAGAGGAAGACGGGGAGGGAGAGGGAGAGGCAAAGAATCCCAAGCAGACTAAGCCATGTCTAGAGCCCAATGCAGGGCTCAATATCATGACCCTAAGATCAGGACCTAAGCCAAAACCAGGAGTCAGATGCTTTTGTAACTAAGTCACCGAGGTTCCTCTGTTTTTCACTTTTTAAGATTTTATTTATTTATTTGAGAGAGAGGCAGTGATAGAGAGCATGAGCGAGGAGAAGGTCAGAGGGAGAAGCAGACTCCCCGTGGAGCTGGGAGCCCGATGGGACTCGATTTCGGGACTCCGGTATCATGACCTGAGCCGAAGGCAGTCGTCCAACCAACTGAGCCACCCAGGTGTCCCTGTTTTTCACTTTTTAAACTGCAAGTAATAATTCTGTCTGAAATTAAAATTACTACATCTACTTTCTGTTAGCATTTATATGGGATATATTTCTCCATTTTTTAATTTTAAACTTTTATCATTTTATATTATATATGTTACTTATAAATAGCATATGGCAGGATTTTTGCAAAGTTCAATTGGATTTTTTATCTTTTAATGGGAGAATTTAATCTATTGACATTAATTGTGATTACTGGTTTATTTAGACAACCCTGTTACCTTATTTTATACTGTCTATTTACTGTGATTTCTTTTTGTTTCTTTTTTCTTCTGTATTGCCTTTTGTTGGATTGATTTAGTTCTCTTTTTCCCTTTACTTTCTTGGAATCTATATATTTTTCTGATGGTTACTCTTACATTTTTTAGATTGATTTTTAAATTTTTCCATCATTTTTTCCCTGTCAGTTAGTCTACTTATCAACACAGCTCCAACAACACCAGAGTCTTAGTAAGCATACATTCACTCCCCTGTCCTTTCATCTTGTCCCTCCTATTGCTCATGCTGAAATGATTTGGTATTTTAGTTCTAGGTTGTTGTTAATAATTTTTCATTATTTATGAACACTATTAGAAATACTGTAGCTTTTGTTGCTTTGTTGATCATTTATATTTCTATAAATTCCTTTCAGGGAGGAGGGGTTGAGTTACATCATTTAGTAATTCTCTAAAGAGGTTTGTGGATGATAAGCTTCCAAGTCTTAATGTACCTGAAAATGTCTTCATTTTGCCACCCACACCACCCCATTTAAATGTTAACTTGACTGGGAATAAGATTTTTAACTTTAAAATAATTTTCCCTTAATATATTGAGATATTGTTTTATTATCTTTTGGCATTCAGCCTTAGTAATAAAACATTTAATGCCAAAATGATATCTATTCCTTTGTAGATTTTTTTTTTTAATCTCTCTATCCTTGGAATTTTGATTAGGCCCTTTCAATCTGAAGGCTTTCGGAAACTAGGAAACTTTCTCCTCTTATTTCTTTGATTATTTCCTTCCTCTGTGTTCTTTCAGAGATTCTTCAAAATATCTAACTTGATGAACTGTTTCTTATTTTTAATGTATATTTTTGTAAATTTTGTGACTTTTGGGGAGGAGAAGTAGGCACATAGCCAGATCATGATTTTAAATCCAACCTCACTATGCATTACGAAGGGAATTTTAAAGTGAATTTCAAATTATATCTTTGAATGGGATTGAATTTGGCTATATTTGGCTATTTTATCAAAGAATCTTGTTGGATGTTTTTTTTTTTAATCTTTGGATGGATTCCTTTCAGAGAATCCTATGAAATTTTGCACTCATTGAAATTTTGAACTCATTGAATATTTATTTAGTGCTTAATTTTTGCCTGACATTGTTCTACATTATAAGGATCCAGAGTTGAAAAAAAAAAAAAAAAGATACAAGTTTACAGCAGTCTGGGAGAGTTTCTCAACCTTGGTACTGACTTTTTGACTGGATAACTCTTTGTTGTGGGAGGCTGTCCTGGGCATTATATAATGTTTAGCAGCATCTCCGGCTTCTAATTACTAGATGCCAGTAGCGTTCCCCCTCTCCTGCGAGACCATAAAAAATGTCTCCAAACATTGCTACATGGCACCCTCCTTACCCTCCCCATCAGAACCACTGGTCTAGTAGAAGTAACTAACACACTATGTGGAGAGTGTTAGTGAAAGAATATATACAGTAGAGTACTGGCACAAGAAGGTAGTGGCTAACCCTGCCCGAGGTTCGGGAAAGGTTTTACAAAGTGGGATACACTTGGCCTGGATCTTAAAGGTAGAGTTAGGTATTTGTCGTGCAAACAAGGAGTAAAAGAATAAGTAAATTAAATCTTAAAAAAAAAAAAAGGAGTAAAAGAAAAAAAATGGTAATACTTGAGCAAATGAAAGCATGTAAAGGCAGAAAATTTGAAACACTGTGATGTGTTTGAAGAGCTCTAAATAGTTCCGGGGATGACTGGCGCATGCGTTTGGGGCTGTGGTGAAGAGAGAAGGAAATAATAAAGCTGAGGAGGTAGTTAGGGACGAAGTAATAAAAGAATTTGCAGGTGACGCTAAGAAAATTTGGGCTTTATTGAGGAGTAATGGCAAACCATTGAAAGTATTTAGGAGGAAAATGGCATTTTAGAAAGGTGGTTTCATAAATATGCAAGAAATGGTTAGAAAGAGGAGAGACTGGAACTAGATTAATTAGAAGATGGTTGTAATAGCCAAGTTGGGGCTTGACGGAGGACTGTGGGGGCTAAAGAGTTGGGAAATGGCACAAGCAATATATAGGAGGTGGAATTGAGAACGCTTAGTGATTGCTTAGCTATGAAAAGTAATGAATGGGGAGGGGTTAAGCACAATGTCAGATTTTGGTTTAAAAGAGGGGTTAAATAGGAATGTTCTTAGTGAATTGTGTTTATAGCAGAAGATCCTAATAAAAATAAATAAAAATACAAATTCCCAAGACAGGGCCAAAAAATAACCCCTCCCAAAGCTTATAGATCCATAGTTCTAAACACAATAGACAATAAATAAATTGGCAGTTTTTAGAAAACCAGAACTGACCCTTTAGTTTTCCTAACAAATCGTTGTTGTCCTTCATCTCAAAAACTTTTAAAATCCTCTCTAAACAGCTTCTCAGTCTTTTTATTTCAAAATTTCAAGAAAATAGTTTACATATTTTTTCAAATATCCCACTGTTGAATGACTCATTTTTTAAAGTTTTTAATTTTAATTCCAGTATAGTTAATAAACAGGGCTATATTAGTTTCAGGTGTACAATATAATGATTCAACAATTCTATACATCAATAAGTGCTCATCATGATTAGTGTACTGTTTTTTTAAAAGATTTTATTTTATGTTATTTGAGAGAAAGAGTGAGAGAGAGAGCAGGACCAGGGAAGAGAGGGAGAAGCAGACTCCCTGCTGAACAGGGAGCCTGATGTGGAGTTCAATCCTAGGACCCTGAGATCATGACCTGAGCCAAAGGCAGATGCTTAACTAACTAAGCCACCCAGGAACCCCAATAAGTATACTCTTTAATGCCCATCACCTATTTTACCCATCCCTCCACCCATCTGAATAACATGTTTGACAAATTATTTCAACTGTTACAAAAGACAGTGAAAATTTAAGCCAATCTAAGACAATTAGGAATAAAATGTTTTTGTGTATTAAGGACACAAAAGTAGACAATTGTACATATAAAATGATTTAAGTTCCACAAGCAATCATAAAGTCAAATAATTCAAGAGTGGGAAAATTTTCAACATCTTAGTTGAAGAACTATGGTACTGAGGACCTCTACTGTTGAGAATATGAATGGCTTCAATGTTAGGATTAAACATTCAGAAAAACATCAACCAGGCATGTACAATCTACAGGCTGCCCAAAGTTCAGAAATCTTCAGAAGCACGCAGATAGTCACTAAATTTTATGCAGGAATGCTTGTAAACTTGAATCTAGGTCTCCCCTTACCTCCTGGAGCTACTTCACCTTCAGGTGTCCCCTATCCTAGTGCTGTCTTCTGACCTATGAGTCAGTATTGGGTTTGATTACTGCAGTTTTTCTGAGGCTTTTCTGAGGCACGATTACAAACAAATGTAATGTTTACACAGTTTAAATCCATTGATGCTAAGAGTTGAAAGTAATCTATAATCTAATAGTAATTTATTATCTAGTTTAGAAAGGGGAGAGAGTCTTTCTGACATCCATCCCCTGTTTCTAAAGAGAAGAGGTCCATATAAAATGATTAGTGCCTAGAAATGCAAAATAGTCAATAAAAATATTGCTCTTTTCAAGTAGTTTTTCTTTTAATCTACCCAGGTGCTGAAATGTTGACTAAAAGCACTAAAGATTCTCCTGCAGTTTACTCCCCTACAAAGTCTGAATCCAAAAGATACTTGATTCTGCCAAGCCATTGAGCCTACAACACACATTTTCCCTTAGATTTCCTCACAATTATCTCAGAAGATTTTAAAATGGTGCAATTATTTTTTAAGCTGGGGTTTTGTGAGAAGATTTTCTCAATGCCACAAGCTATCAGGTTGGAAAATATTTCTTTTCTGTTTATATTTAATATCTGCATGGATATGGCTCTCTCTATATAGTAAGTTTTCCCTTTCAGAGAGACGTAGTCCCATTATTTCCATGATATTAGTTGATAACATTTAAACTAACCCAAGGGCCTCTCCAGATATATTTTGGATAACCATCAGATACACCAGAGCTTAAATTTGGGCTCTGTCATTTATTAGTGTATTACTAAGTAACTTGTTCAAATCATTTAACCTCTCAATTTTCTCTTCTTCTTTTTTTTTTTTTTAAAGATTTTATTTATTTACTTGAGAGAGAATGAATGATAGAGAGCATGAGAGAGGAGAAGGTCAGAGTGAGAAGCAGACTCCCCAGGGAGCTGGGAGCCCGATGCGGGACTCGATCCTGGAAGTCCAGGATCATGACCTGAGCCGAAGGCAGTCGCTCAACCAACTGAGCCACCCAGGCACCCTGTCAATTTTCTCTTCTATTAAAATGGGAGAAAATAATTATCCTGCAGGTTTTATGAGGTTTGAGATAGAATTTTTGAAAACATATATGACAGAGACTGACACAAAATTGAGGCTCAATATATCTCTTTCTCTTCTCTTCCTTCCCCTTCTTTTTAAAAAGAACACTTTAAATAATTACTTCAAAGTAAGAGTTATCTGTGTTTTAAAATATGACCAGGTGGGGTCCTTTATCAACAATATATTTTCAAGCCAAATGTGAATCAAACCAAATTTTTCTCTTCCTCACGTTGTGGTTTTACCATAAGAAAGGCGGGCAAATTTGGGCTGGTACTGACCAAAGGAATTGGGTTTTAGAGAGTTTGGTTGTACACATAAAACACAAAAGGCATAATCCATTTTGTACGAGGAATTCAATAGAATTACAAAAGAGTTTAGTTAACTCCCACAGTCACATGTGAATATGTGGTTTGGTATAGGCCTGATAAGGGAAAGAATCCTGTGTAAGTTGAAAACAAGAGAAACTGAAGACCCTGAAACAAAGGAGTCTCACACCACCTCCACCACCACTGAATCACACTCTCAACGTGCCACATGTACCGCTGGGCAGTCTGTGCAAACAAAATGCAACAGTTCCCATGCCTCATCTTTGATGACTCAGAGTTAGGTCATCCTGTCACGAACTTTTTTGTTAAAAGATATCTCAAACCATATGCAGAGGACCATATGCTGTAATGCAAATTCAAGCTAGTGCATAAACGTATTTTCACATTGCCAGGAGATATTTGTTGTTTTCTGTGCTTGGGGTGGAATGGGAAAGCTAATGGCTCCCACACACTTTGAAAAATGAAGAGGGAGTAGTAATCTGGATGAAGGAATAGTGGGTTAACAATCAGGAAATCAAGGAACTAAACCTTGTTTATGCCACTGCCCCGTGAGTGGGCCCCAGGGACAAATCCTCTAAATACGGGGCTTCAGTTTCCCCACCAGAATGCTCTAAATAACAATTCTGGCTGGTAACACAATGGCAGGAGATAATAAGCATCAAATACTTTGCAATCTTCCTTCAGACGGGGTTACATAAATCCCAGTCATTATTACCACTAATACACTAGGATGATAGTACCTACAGGGCGGTAATCATCACCTTGGAGAGAGAGAGAGAGAGAGAGAGAGCTATTAATCACCTCAAATCCCTCAAGTAGTGTGTCAAGTCAAGGGCGAGTGAGACATATGCAAGCTACAGTACTGGTGTCAGAATGATTTTGTCTAAGCCTCAAGCCTTCTCTGTGAACTTTTTGCTTCTAAGAAAATGATTCTGAATTCTAAGTCACCTCACTGCTATGAGAAGATATGGTCTTGACTAGTTTACCTCCCTCGATGCTTTAAATCTTGGCAACAGTGAATATTGACATACATACTTAAGCTGAAGTGCCTGGGCAGGACTGTGTTGTCAACATAGCCAGGAGGAAAGATCCTTAAGTCTAACCGAGAAAACCATCTCCAAACCCAGGACGATAAAATGTCTTCCTAAATCGAAACTGTAAGTTTTATCCTGGACTTCACCTCCAGCTAAGGTGGTCATGTGCAGATCAAATGTTTAGCCTGATAAATGCGGCTTACTTGTGTAAGGGACACACTCACTGACAGAGCCCAGAATCCAAAGGTGATTAGTCGACTAAAGAGGGAAGATGAGCACCAGACAACCTTGTTTGTCATTTTGCCACTTAATCACATAAATCCCTTAACACAAAGTGCGTCTGCATGGTAGGAAATTAAACACTGACAAAAATAAAACCAAAGCTCCCAAATCAGTTCAGACACCTATTTCATAAGAAGAGTAAGTGTGGCAAGATTGTCGGTGGGTAGCAATTTTTTTCTGTAGAGATTGTTGACATTTGAATATTGACACACATACTTTTAGGATTCGTTTTCATAAGGGTGGCTGTTTTTTCTTTAATGGAGATACGTATTATATTTTAGGTAAGAAGAAGACTGGATTTTAATTGAAAATAAATAGACTATCCTCCAACTGTAGCTATTAATTCGTAGGCAATATATTTTCTATTTCAGAAGGAAGCCAATTTAGAGATTTTCCCTGTACCAAAAAACACTAACGGTGAGTGATGTTTCTACACACATACTTAACCTATTTGATTTTGATCAAGATTTCCCTTATGAGCTTTAGATTGTTTAAATGATTCTTTATAAGACAGACTCTAATACCCTAGCATATGAGTTATTATTTAAAGACTTTTTTTTATCTAAATGAAAAATATCAATTTAAAGACCATAAAGTTTTTTCTTAAAAGAAAACCACATATCCGTGGTGTTGTACCATCATTTGACAATGCTTTTTCTCCTGTGTTTCATTTTTTTAGTTAAAACCATGGATATAAAAACATGTGCAAATCAGTTAAACATTTGAGAAAATATTGTGAAAAAGTAAAGGTAGAAAATACTCTCTTCTGAGAAAAACCTATCTTTTCCAGGCACTGCTCATTACACATTTTTTTTAATTTAAAAATAATTTTAAGCAGGAAATCTTCAAGCAGAATTCAGCTTTCTTTTAACACCACAAATGGACAGAAAATTCCAGAGATATTCAAATGCACCAGGCGCCTACAGAACAACACCTCAGCAGATAAAACTCAGAAAGAATCCACGAGGGTTTTCATGGCTACTGAAGGGAGTCAGCAGAGTACCACAACTCTTTTCAAAACATACCAAAGTATGGAATAAAGCATTCCAAGCACAAAATGAGCACTCAACAAGAGCTGCAAAAGAGTCTTTTACCTAATTAAAAGCTTAAATTGACAGAACTTCAGAGCATTGCCGCTTCAGCTTAGCTTTGCCAAAATAATCAAGCAGCATGAAGCAAAACAAATAGGGGAACAACAAGCCTACCACTCTGGTTTTGATTTGCTGCCCATTACAGTTGAGCAGTTTGGCCTACTTGGGCTAGACTGCTTTCAAACATCTTCGAAATGCCCTATAATGACACCCAATTTTACTTTTAACTCTTGGAGGAAAAAGTTGTTTTTCGTGTGATGGTATTTGTTCTATTTGAACATTATCAAACTGTTTGTTCTAATCCATTAGGGGGGAAAAAAAACATAATAAGGCTCATCTAGAGGCTTTTTCCTAGTTAGGAAGGTGACTGAAAAGATTTAGGTCTTTAGCCTGTCTTTAAATATTCTAAATGAAAGATGATTTACAATTAAACTACAAAAATGTGAACACTCTCAAGTCTGGAAAGTTTCAGTCTGAATTTGGTTATCCTAAATCAATGCAAAAGACTCTGTCTCCCAGAACCAAATCTTACAAAAATCAGCCTCTATACGCAAATCTTGTTAATAAATTATAAAGGGTTCACATACTATGTTTAAGCTCAGCCAGTTTCAGTCGTGACACTCTCAGTATTCCCCTATCATGGGCCATGAAAAGGATAACGGAGCTTATATATAAAGATTAAATGGCATAAAATTCTAGGAAATTGACACATGAAAATAATTTTCTTTCTTTTAAGATTTTATTTATTTATTTATTTGAGAGAGAGAGAGAAAGAGTGCTCATGAGCAGGGGAAGAGAGTGAGGGAGAAGCAGACTCCCAGCTGAGGAGGGAGCCTGACTCGGGGCTTGATCCCAGGACCCCGGGATCATGACCTGAGCTGAAGGCAGATACTTAACCAACTGAGCCACCCATGAAGATCATTTTCTTAAGAAAAAAAAATGAGGGGCGCCGGGGTGGCTCAGTCGGTTACGTGTCTGCCTTCAGCTCAGGTCATGATCTTGGGGTCCTGGAATTGAGCCCCAGGTCAGGCTCCCTGCTCAACCAGGAGTCTGCCTCTTCCTCTGACTCTGCCTCTCCCTCTGAACTCTGAGCTCTGTCTCTTGCTTTCTCTTTCTCTCAACTAAATATACAAAATAGTTTTTAAAAAATGTTTATACTTCTAAAAATTTGATTAATTTGGAATAGGACGATAAGGTTTGCTAGGCCCCTCAGAAGACTTCTCCAGGTTTAATTTCAAATTAAGGTCAGTCTTTACAGAATTGTAACAGAATCTTCGAAATGTTTACATTTTTAATCAGTTTAGGATGATCAAATTTGGGGGCCTTGTCAGCATAAACTCCTTGCTTTCCCTTCTCTGTACTCAGCCAATGCCCTTGTCCTTGTTCAGTGACCTTATCTACATTCAACAAGCACTACAAGTAGTAGAAAGGCCATGGTTAGAACCCTGGACTCGAATTCAGGCTCTATAACTTTAAGGACATTTCTTTTCACCACAGTCACTTTCCTCATCCGGAAAACAATGGAATTGGACCAAGTATCTCTAAGAATTATTCCAGTTTAAAACTCTGAGTTCCCAGCAATGGAGGAATACCAGGCAATGGTGCCCAGAGATCACATTCCTCAAGTCTCTCAGCAGAACTTTGAGTAAATGCTCTAAAACTACCAATCTATCTGAACATTGAAAACAACTAAAGGCCAAAAAGCTAGGAGATTTTAAAATCTGCAGATAAAATCTACTAGAGAGAGAAACTGGCGTAGAAATATTTTTTGTATGTGGTGGTGTAGGTATGCATAAGTTCCACTTCCAATAGTAGCAGGAGGAAGAGAGTAGAAATCCAGGAAGAAGACTATGATGAGAGCGAGATTTACAAAAACTATCAGAAATGACACTTCTCAAAAGTGAACAGGCATAATTTCTCAAAAATGAGGGTGATATACTTAAATTTTTTTACCTGGAGGTAATGTAGTTTGTGGCTAGAACATTGAACTAGGACTCAGAAGACAGATTCTATTGCAATTTAGGTTCTGCCACTTATTAAGAATATGTGACAGAGAAGTCACTGAACCAGTCCAATAATCATTTTACTTATCTGTAAGCGGAAATGTCAGGATTTGATCATTAAGGTCCCTTACAGATCTTAAATGTTATAATTAGATGTGGTTAAACAAAAACATTCTTTCATGAAGGTAGCTGCAAATCTAAGAAAAGTCTTAAACGTTGAGATCATACTATCCAGTTCATACATTTTGGAAAACCTAATGAAATGATGGCCATGAAAGTGTTTTGTAAGCTATGAGATGTTACACAAACAATGGTTGTAGTGGACATTATTACTTACCAGCATTTGAGAAAAATGAGGAGTTAATGTGGATGAAAATTTCAGCAATGCCATAGTGGGTGGTCAACACATACTTGATGCATAACTAAATAGATCCAAAGTAACATGTTCAGTCTCATAAGGAGAACAATTGGTAAACAGATTAGCAGATTTAAGAGTGAAATGCATATTTGAGTTGTGGAGAATATGGGCAAATAAGAAGCCTAGTTCAATAACAAAGAATGTTTGGAAGAATGCTTCCGAGGGCCCCTTCTACCGCCCAAACATTTAAAGTAGAATTCCTGCTTTGAATATCCTTTGGTTTAGAAAACATTAAGTGTTGACAGTGTGTAAGACTTCATGTTAATTTCTTGCTCATGAAGAGTAGAAGTTCTAGGATAAATAAGATAGTTCCTGCCCTTAAGTGCCTTACAAATAAGTTTGGGAGAATGACATATACATACTAACTGTAATATGATATTTCAAGTATGGGAATAGAAGTAGTACCAGAACCATAGAGCAGGGGGAATAATTTTGTTTGGGAAGAATGAAGGGTAAGAAATGGAGAAGAATTTCTGCAGGAGATAATATTCCTTGAAAGATGAATAGGATTTCATTAAGCTAAAAAAGCAAGAAAGGCATTCCAGGCAGATGACTGAAAGAAAGTGTTTCAGAGTAGAAATGTTAAGTGAGAACCAAAATCCAAGAGAATAAAATTGAGTATGAAGGTGACCAAGTGATGGTTAAAGTTTTAATTGTTTGAACCATATAAGAGAAGCCATCATCTAAAATCACAATCCACTTTTTAAAGGTGGTATTCTTGGGCAAATCATTCATTCCGTTTCATTCCACTGTTAATTCCAAAAAGTGTCAACATAAATACATGTGTTTTACTGGGTATTTTGCAAAGGAAATGAAAAAGATAAGAAACTGATCCTTTCAGGTTTAAATTTAGACTAATATAGTTTTGGGGACATCATATGGCTTTTTTTTTTAAGATTTCATATCTTAATTTGAACCTTAAAATGAGCTTAAAGGCAACATTGCCTATAATAAATTGCATCAAAAATTATATAGCTAAATACATATATTTCGGGGTCAAGCTCTTAGTCTAACTCAAATCGTGTTTAAGAGCTATCAGTTCTATTTTTAAACAGCATGAGTCATGCAATGGAGCTAACTTTTCTCTCTATATGGCTCCAGCATATATCTTACTTATTTCCATCTTTTCCCAGTGCATTCTTTGAACCCCCTACCAGAGAGGTGGCATATATTTTACTCACTTTTCTGTCACATGTAATTGCTTGCTAATTAGTCTGATTGAAGTATCTTTCCAAACCTATCCTTAGTACTAGTTAATCAACCTAAGTAGTCACTTTTGAGTGTTGCAATGTAAGACATACTATCCTTGCTACATTCCCAGATTCTACTGGCTTAGGTCCAGAGTTTGAGACTGGAAATTCAATCAAAA
This sequence comes from Mellivora capensis, assembly GCA_004024625.1. Classification (NCBI taxonomy): domain Eukaryota; kingdom Metazoa; phylum Chordata; class Mammalia; order Carnivora; family Mustelidae; genus Mellivora; species Mellivora capensis. Next base: position 33,591 of record PISX010003512.1, on the reverse strand, counting down.
CCATGCTTTTCTATGGAATTTGACCTTATATTATTTTTGACACATACAGTCCAACAGAAACAAACAGCCATGAAAGGGAACTTCACATATTAGGCACATAGCAAGCTGTTAGGTAAACATGCCATATTATGCCAAGTATATGGTTCCTAGGGACAACATTATCCTGCAGGTCTCTCAAGCAGGAGATTCACTTTGCATTTTTGGTGTTAGAAGACAGAAGCCTCTACATCTGATATGTCTTCATCTGAATATAGCTGAGTAATGCTAAAGCAGGTGGTCTGGTCTGGGGATCCTTTGGAGAAGATGGTTCTGGAGGGATGGGAAAGAAACCTGGGCTTTTTTTTTTTCAGTCTTTTTATATTTCCCATGTTCCACAAAGGTCAAACTACGTTTATAAAAGGAAATTAAATGTTAAAAACCAGCACTAAAATGAAATCACTCTGGTTTTCTCACCTAACCCCACCAAAATCAGGGTGTTTGGAGCTCATATCTCTCTATTTCCACTAAGCAGTGGATTCCGATTTAGGGGTTTTAAAAATGTCTCTATTTCATAAGCTGTAATTCTTCAGAAGAGGATATAATGTTGGAATTTTTTTTATTTAAGAAGTAATAAATTAGATAATAATGAACTGGATACTTCCATTCCTAAATCACAATTGAAATTTTCATTGATTTCCTTTACCAATTACAACCTATGTGTAAGGACATTTAGTATATGTGGGATTCTATCTTTAAACACATGCCTATATTAAGGAAGCAAGCAGGTAATTTATAGGTGCCAATCCTGAAAGCCCTCACTTGCATGAGCGCACACTTTGCTTTGTGACACCTCCTTTTGGTTCCAAATGGAATAAATTCATTCTGGGTAAAGCATATAGTTTCAGATGCATACAATATAAGTGGGAAGATTTATGTGACAAAATTCATGGGTAAGGAGCACACAGCGACCGTATTTACAATAATATGTGAGAGGCAGCACAGCATGGTGGTTAAACATGGTGGCTACAAATTCAGACCAGTGCCCTTGAATTCAGGCTCTGCCACCTATTGTCATACAATCTTTCTTTGCCTTAATTGTCTCATCTTTAGGGGAGAGTACAATAGTACCTAGGATCCAATCAATTAGTATTATTAATTATAATTAATATATCAATACAATTAATTATAATGTTAATAAAATATGCAAATTCCTTTACACTCTGTGGGACACATACTAGGGCTCCAAAAGTGGTAGTAGTAACTATTACTTGCCTAATACTATGTGCTTTACAGAATGTTCTCACTGGCATCTCACTCCATCTTCCCAATAACCTTGCTCTTATCATTGCAGCATTATGTAATTTTTTAAATTTCTTTTCAGCGTAACAGAATTCATTGTTTTTGCACCACACCCAGTGCTCCATGCAATACGTGCCCTCCATAATACCCACCACCTGGCCCCCCCAACCTCCCACCCCCTGCCCCCTCAAAACCCTCAGGTTGTTCTTCAGAGTCCACAGTCTCTCATGGTTCATTTCCCCCTCCAATTTCCTCAACTCCCTTCTCCTCTCCATCTCGCCATGTCCTCCGTGTTATTTGTTATGCTCCGCAAGTAAGTGAAACCATATGATAATTGACTCTCTCTGCTTGACTTATTTCACTCAGCATAATCTCTTCCAGCATTATGTAATTTTTAAAAGAATGGATTCCGGAATCAGACTGCTAAGGATGGAAACCCAGCTTCCCCATTTATTAACTATGCAAAATGGTTAAATTTTTTTCTAATGCTTCAGTTTTCTTATCTGTAAATTAGAGATGATAATAATAGCTACCTTACAGCACATTCGTAAAGAACTTAGAAAAGTACATGCAAGGTACTTAGAAAAATAACAGCAGGTGCTTAATAAATATTAGCAATTGTCATCTTCATTTTAAAGATGAAAAAACTGTTTTAAAGAGGCAAGTGATTTGCTCAAAGGTAATTAACTAAAAATTAGTAAAGATGGAAACAAGGAAAAACTCCACCTCCTGTTACAAACTATCATATGTTTATTTCAGAAAACACACAAATGTATGCCTGAGGTTTAGTATTAGGCACTAATGACATAAAAAAGAAGTAAGGCAGATCTTCCATATAAACATAAATGATTTCAATATAGTACACTAAATAGAGATTTGCAGAGATCATTATGGGATCACAAGAAAAAGACTTTTTAGTTCAACCTAGGACTTCAGGAGAAAATGATGCCTGAATTGGGTTCTTAAAAGATGAGTAAGAATTAGGCAAGCAAAGTTTCATGGGAAGTACAATCTGGGCAGGGGGGAATATAGTGGGAAAAAAAAAAGGTACCAAAAAATATGAAATAATAGATGTGTATATGTAACCAAAAAATCCAGTATTACTAGAGCATAAATTTTTAAATGGAGAGATGCAGAAGATAAGATTGGACAATGAGAGGCCAGTGGTCTTACATGCATAATAAAGAAATACTCAACTTTCAAGCAGGACAAGTAGAACAAGTAGATTGTTCTGGGGGCAATATAGATGACGGATTTAGGAGAAGATAATATTAGAGAGAGGCAGGAAGCCTATCTTGGAGGCAGGATATGATGCAGATTTGAACTGGAGTATTAGCAGCAGATAGAGAAGTTTGTCCTTAGGCTGTATCTATAGGGTATTGACAGAACTTGGAAAAAAGTGAAACTGTTAAAAACATCTTGCAATGGTAATACCTCCAGAACACATTACCGTATCACTAAGTTTACAGTTTTTTTAATATGACTTATCTAGTTGTTGACGGTTTACCTGCCTATTATTTTGGTGTCGTGTATATCTTTAATCCTACACATACTATATATAAATATGTTAAAGTCACTCTAAGGAAAAGTAAATTCTGATTATAATGCAACTTAGTATCAGTTAATGACATGGTTAATAACAGAATTTAGTAAATTTGTCTAAATAGGAATTCTAAAAGCAAAAGAAGTATTCTTAGAATGGTCAATAATTCCTTTCCAAATTACTACTTTATGGAATGTTTTTAAACAAAAAGTAATAATGATATCAAGACATTTCCAGAAAGGAAAACTATACCTTTAAGAAAAGTTGCAACATATCTGGGGAAGAAAACCTTTTCACAGACATGATCAAAGGATTACTGAGTTCCCTTTAAAAAGCAACATGCACACCTGCTGAAATATTAGTTTCTATTAATGTTTACATGGTACTAGACTCTTTAGTATTTTTCTTACAGCTCTTCTATAGGATGGAAGTTGACAAAAGGTTATTTCTTTGTATCTTTTGAAAATTCTACTTTTGTCTAGAGGCTGAAACTTCTTTTGCCCCTCTCTTTTGTTCTATTGTAACATTGGTGGATTTTACTTTACCTATTGGTGGATTTTACTTTACGTGACTCACCATTGATTCAACTTGTGAAAAGTTCAGCATAACTGGTAATTAAGTGAAGACATTTTGGAAAACATTACAACTTTTGTGTTAATGGGTGTAACCCAAAAGATGGGCCTGGTGAATATTTTCTTTTATGTATTATGACTCCACCACATTAAAACCAGATAGTAAGTAAACACTAAATACACTTTAAAGTGCAAGGTATTATCAGGCAGAAATCATTGATCTTATACCTAGTATGTTAACAAAGATTAAACAATATTACCTATGAGTAAGAGAGTACTGCACTCTATTTAAATTGAAAATTGTTTGAGCTCATTCAAATATATTTTCAATCTTCCTTGAACTTCTTTTCACTGGAAACAATTATTACTAGGCACTATTATCTCTATAAAAACGAACAATGAAAATGAAGCAAAAACAAACTGAAAATCTCCTTAACAAACACTTATCTTTCTATAGAGCTAGAGGGTTGGATATTTTAAAGCTAAGGGAAGTTTCAGGCACCCTAGATTTATACTGAACTTGACTTATCCTTCTGGTTTTTAAATGTGTTGATCTCTAAGACAAGAAGCTGCATGCTGATTAACACAGGTCTCATTTCAACTGAAAGTTCAAAGAAGCACACTTTGGAAGGTATTACAATATTATACTGACTAATTCTACCTGAGAACTATTAGGTACTTGTTTTCTTTTAAGTGTTTCATGTACATTTTTGTTACTCAAAGGCCAGCTTTTGTTTTACATATCTTGAACTCTTAGTGGGAAGCATTCCCTGTTTATCTCCACTTTTTTTTTTTTAACTTCCAGACTCAATACTTCCCATGAAAAGAAGCCAGAAAGAAATGTTACAAATGTGCCAGTCATTACTATAAGCACTGAGAAGAACGTTTCTATAGGTTCAGATTTAGTTTATCTCCTCTGTATTTACCTATCCAAACTACACCTATGTTGACACAATGATTCACAGAGAAAAATAAGAACCCATATTTAAGCATAAAGATCGACAACAAAAAATACCACCCAGAAAAATACTGTTATTGAGTGAGATCATGAGTTAACCAGAAAGACGTATAAATGAATTGCCAACCTAATGGCTCAGGTGCCAGAGGATACTATTGGAGCCAAACCTCTGGTCCATTTTTGAGTTCTTGTATTTGACAATGTGAACACAAAAAAAGGGGGCAGAGTGAGAGAGGGGAGGAGAGGATCAGGGACTTACAATTACACTCCGTGCCAGAACACATGTCTTTTCTGGGTCAATGGAAAGTTTGCATTTGTCATGTATGTAAGTTATGAGACTGAGGTGAGGTGTAGAGATACCTGAAGAACATATAAAACCATTAAACACCAAAGTTAACCCCCTAATAAAATTAATTTCTCAAAGCGAATATATTGAAGGTTAAGTATTGGTCTGAGACTATGTTTCAAGTTCTGATCTAAAGATACAGACATACAGTGCTATGTGTATCTATTAAATGCAGTTACAATCCAGCCCATACTATGACTTTATATGGTTAGGCACATAGTTTTATTTCCAAATTATTTGAATATTTTCAATGCACTTGTGTTCCCCAATAGTGTTAATTTTTATTGAATTGTTGGATTATACGTATGGCCAGTGTTCTCCAGAAATTGAAACATAAGTGCCCAACATTCTTGGGTTCTTCCCGTATGTTCTAATTATGATTTTCTTTGAATGCTTAATGTCTTATAGCTTAAATTCTGAAATCTCAGAAGTGACGGAAAAACACATAGAACATAGTAAGGCTATCTATTTGGACAAGAGAACTGTCTTTTATGTCATATCTTTTATGTCACTTGTCTTTGATTCATTAGAATTTTTGACTAATGAAATAGTTAAAGAGGCTTCACTGGAGATAGTAGGACACTAAAGGGAGGGAGAATCTGTGACAGCCCTTTTAATGTCTTAAATTACATAATCAATTTTACAATATTTAAAGTGTTGAATAAAAAAGCAAAATGCACTGCTGGGGCACCTGGGTGGTTCAGTGGGTTAAGTCTCTGGCTTTGGCTCAGGTCATGATCTCAGGGTCCTGGGATGGAGCCCTGCATTGGGCATCAGCCTCTACTCAGCAGGGAGCCTGCTTCTCCCCACCCCCAACTGCCTCTCTGCCTACTTGTGATCTCTGTCTGTCAAATAAATAAATAAAATCTTCTTTTAAAAAAGCAAAATGCATTGAGATAGGTATGAAACTTTTAATATGAAGTTTAAAAAACACATGAAACAATACTACATATTGTTTATGAATTCACATGAAAAAATACTTCAAGATAAATGGGACAGATTCACACACATCAAGTTCAGGATAGTGGTTGCTCTGGGGGGCTGAAAAGAGGGAAATGGAATCAAGGAGAGTACAAAATAGAGTTCACCTGTACTTGTAATCTTTTATTTCCTGAGAAGCAAAACTATAGCCAATATAGCAAAATGCTAACATTCGTTGAATCCACTGATCAATTGATGGAATTCGGGGTTATTTTTACCTTTTGGCTATTGTGTGTAATGCTGCTATGAACATTTGCATACAAAATCTCATACGAATACATGTTTTCAATTCTTGGGCATATACCTAGGAGTGGAATTACTGGGTTATAAGGTAATTCTATAACCGAGGAACCACAAAACTGCGTTTAATAGGAGCTGCACCGTTTTACTTTCATGCTAAGCAATTTCTCCATATCCAACACTTGTTATTTTTCTTTTTATTCTTTTTTTTTTTTTAAATATAGCCATCCTAGTGTGTGTGAAGTGTTAGCTCATTGTGGTCTAGCTTTATATTTCCCTAATGGCAAATGACTTTGAGCATCTTTTCATGAGTTTTTGGCCATTGTCTATTCCAGACTTTTGCCCATTTTTAAATTGGGTTGTTTGTTCTTTTGTGGAGTTGTAGGAGATCTTTATATACTCTGGATACTAGACTCTTATCAGAGAAATGATTTGCAAATATTTTCTCCCATTTTCCAAGTTGTCTTTTCATTTTCTTGATAATGTCCTTTAATGTACAAAGTTTTGAACTTTGAAGGAGTCCAATTTATCTATTCTTCCTTTTGTTGCCTGTGTTTTTGGTGTCATATCTAAGAATCCATTGCCAAACCTAAGGTCATAAAGATTGACAACTATGTTTTCTTCTAAAAGTTTTATAGTTTTAGTGCTTACATGTAGGTCTTTGATCCGTTTTGAGTTAATTTCTCTATATGAAATCAGAACCCAACTTCATTCTTTTACATGTGGCTATCCAGTTGTCCCAGCACTATCTGTTGAAGAGATTATTTTTCCCTTGTTGAATAATCTTAGCACTCTTGTCAAAATCAGTTGGCCATAGACACATGAATTTATTTCTGAACTCTCAATTCTGTTTCACTGATCTATATGTCTATCCTTATGCCATCGTGCTTTCTTAAGCACACCATACAGAATGAATTGTAAGTGTTTTCATAATGATACAGGATCACTATTCTTAGTATAAATTAAAATGTACCATGTAGTAACAGTGCCACCTCAGAATACACTGAAATAAATTGAATGTTCAACTCCACAGCAAATAAGTTCAGATTGGTATTTTTAGTTATTTATGTTTTATGTGATTTTCTATCTTCCCCTTGCTCAGAGCTGTCATTTTCTTTTTGCTACAATCAGAATACCTATCAGATCTTATAATCTCATCTTTCTCTTTCTAATTCGTTATTTTTAATGCCTCTTTGAATTCAGAGAACTGAGCTTAATGCACCCAATAAACATTCTGAATATCCAATATTTCCATTTTTTGAGAAAGAGTTATGGCTCTCATGTTCTTTTTTAAAAAAAGTATTTTATCGGGGCACCTGGGTGGCTCAGTGGGTTAAGCCGCTGCCTTTGGCTCAGGTCATGATCCCAGGGTCCTGGGATCGAGTCCCGCATCGGGCTCTCTGCTCAGCGGGGAGCCTGCTTCCCTCTCTCTCTCTCTCTGCCTGCCTGTCTACTGTGATCTCTCTCTGTCAAATAGATGGATAGAAGTCTTTAAAAAAAAAAAAGTATTTTATCTATTTATTTGACAGAGACACAGCAAGAGAGGGAACACAAGCAGGGGAAATAAGAGAGGGAGAAGCAGGCTTCCCAGCGAGCGGGGAGCCCTCTGAGCAGGGAGCCCGATGTGGGCTTGATTCCAGGACCCTGGGGTCATGACCTGAGCTAAAGGCAGAGGCTTTAACCCACTGAGCCACCCAGGTACCCCTGACTCTCATGTTCTAAGATGAGTATGAGCATGCTCACAATTTAACAAGCATATATGTGTAGAGTTAATTGTAAAATTAACTTACAAAGGGCACTTGCAAAGGACACTTAACGGTAAGAATAGAGTTGTGGGAGTATGAAGTAGGGAGTAATAATTTAACCCCAGGAGATAAGGAAAGATTTCACATGGTTCATGACATTTAAACTATACCTTGAAAGATGAATTGGACTTTGTCAGATCTTATCAGCTAGAAAAGGATGGGAAGTAAATTTTAGGGGAAGAGAACATACTATGTTCAGGGAACAATAAATACTCCAGTGTGACTAGAGTCATGGTAAAAAGGAGAGGATGAGGGAGAGAGCAAGGGACAGAGGGGAAGATGAGAGAGAGGTGGGGGAAGACAGACAGAGAGGGAGAGAGAAAAAGGGAAGGGAGAAAAAGAGAGAAGGAGAGGGAGAGGAGAAAGGACAGAAAGAAGGAAAGAAACAGGCCTATGGATGGGAAAACACAGGGCTAAGTAAAAAGCCTTGAATACTATGCTAAGGAGTTTGAACTTTGTGAAGGCAATTGGAAGGCAGTAAAGGTTTTTGTTTGCATAAGTGATAGGACTAATTCTGTTTTAGAAAAGCAACTTAAGTAGTATGGAGTGTGGTGCTGGTAGTAAGACTGAGGCAGAGAGAGTTCGGAAGCTCATTTAAAAAAAAAAGATTTATTTATTTATTTTAGAGAGAGAGCTAGAGTGCATGCATGCACACGAGTTGGGGGAGGGGCAAAGGGAGAGACTCTCAAGCAGGCTCCCCATTGGGCACAGAGCTGGAGTCAGGGCTCAATCTCAAGACCCATGAGATCATGACCTGAGCCAAAATCACGAGCTGAATGCTTAAACCACTGAGTCATCTAGGCACTTTAGGAAGTTACTTTTTAATCTGTGTATGAGATGTTGAGGAGTGGACCATTGGAATGGATTTGTGATTTATGAAAGTAAACCACCTGAGTCAGAGTTTGAGGAGATTTCTTATGAGTAAAGTGCATAAGGAAATCATAGTGCATAGATTTTGTGATACTTTAACTTTTAGCTACTCTGAGGAAAGAAAGTGTTCAAAACATGCTACCCCAAAATATGCATAAAACCCCAAAATAAACTTGACATATTGCATATTTTAAACTGAAAGAATTTGAGGCAAAACATGTGCAGAAAAACTTTCTGACCTTCCCCTAAAGCAGGTCATAAGACCCTCATGTGAGAGGTGCCCTCTCTATACCTGAAGGAAAGGAACATCCTTATCTCTAAAGGCAGGTACACCAACCGGTCGACAATCAGACCTTGTTTCTCCCCGTTTACTACTCTGAGCTCATACTCTTTGTCTTATCACATTTTCCCATAATTTTCCACTCTTCATCACACCTAGCATAACTCACTCAGGTTTAATCACTTCTTTGGGTCTTCATTTCCTTATGAAGGCTTCTGTGTCACATAAAACTTATATTAAGTAAATTTGTATGCCTTTCTCATGTTAATCTGTCTTTTGCTATGGGGTTCCAGTCCAGATCTTGGAAGGGTAGGAAGAAAAAAATATTTTCCCTCTTCTACAAAAGCATAAAAAAGAGCACAGTCTTTAGAGTCATCAGAACCCTAATTCTGGCTCTACCATTCCCTAGCTTGCTGTGGGAAACTTCCTTAATATTTTTAAGCCTTGTCATAAAACAGACACATTACTATTAATATCACAGAATTAATGTCCAGTATTGGGATGACATGAGTGCTATTCAGCAAATGTCAATATTCCTTTAAAAAACTTTATTTTTATTTTTTTTAAGATTTTATTTATTTATTTGACAGAGAGACACAGTGAGAGAGGCAACACAAGTAGGGGGAGTGGGAGAAGGAGAAGCAGGCTTCCCACCAAGCAGGGAGCCCAATGTGGGGCTCGACCCCAGACACCCTGGGATCATGACCTGAGCTGATGGCAGATGCTTAACAACTGAGCCACCCAGGCACTCCTCCTTTTTTTTTTTAAGATTTTATTTATTTATCTGACAGAGAAAGAGAATGAGAGAGAGCAGAAGCAGAGGGAGAAGCAGGCAGAGGGAGAGGAAGAAGCAGGCTCCCTGCTAAGCAAGGGGCCTCATGAGGGGCTTGATCCCAGAACCCTGGGATCATGACCTGAACTAAAGGCACACACTTAACCGACTGAGCCACCCAGGTGCCCCAATAAATGTCAGTTTTCTTATTTTCCTTCCCCTTCCAGGTTCTTAGCTATATTTTTTGATGGTTGAAGTTGTCATCTAAGTGTCCCTAAGATTTGATATAATTATAATATTTTTAAGGGTTTTATAATATAGTTAACATAGTTTTATAATACAGTTAAGGGCTGATGAGAAAATAGTGACCCTGACTCTTCCCTTTGAACTCAACAAAACTATTTTCTAAATTTTTCACTTCATGGGCACCTGGATGGTTCAGTTGGTTAAGTATCCGGCTCTTGGTTTCAGCTCAGGTCATGATCTCAGGGTTGTGAGATCAAGCCCAAGATTAAGGTTCTCTCCCTCTCCCCCCTATAAAAAATGCAAAATCTTCACTTCAGTATTAGATATTATTTAATGTGCACACGCTGCTATCTTTGGTTTATGCTGCCATTCTGTTTGTAATGTCTTCCTCTATTCCTTCCAATTGGTTAGTCTAGCCTATAAGACTCAACTGAAATGTCAATTATTTCAGGAAGGCTCTTTTGCCCTCCACCCCAGGTAAGATTTGCCTTCTCTATGTTCCCATATTAACATATATTACAACATACTAAATGCAAAGATAAAAATCACTGTGTTATAATTATCTATTTGTGTCTTGGTTCCCCCCCCTACACACACACTATAGAAGGGCAAGAACTATATATTATAGATTATGTTAGGGTTTCCCTGGTTCCTTTCCAGGTCTTGGTACATGCCAGACATTATTAAAGCATATTTATTGAATGAAGAAAAAAACCCCCAAATTTTAAAAATCACCTACTACCTATTCCAAATGCTTACAAATTATACCTATTTTTCTGTCTTAAATCTTTCATGTCCTGCTTACTGGACTATTTTTCTTCTTGGAGAAGCAGCTATCATCACTTTGAATGAACTGATCTTAGAATTAAAAAAACCCTGCATTATAGCCTGGTTCCACCACTATTAGTGGTGAAATCTTGGGCAAGTCACTGAATCTCTTTGCCCTTGCTTCTTCATGTGCAAAATAAAAATAATGTGCCTTTATAACAAGAGTGAAGTGAAATAAGATATAAGAGAACCTTACATAATATCTGTGACATAATGAATTGTCATCATTATCTTCTGTTAAACATTTAAGTTAGAATATAGCTATAAATGAAAATTTTTCAAGAAAGATTAGGTCTTTTGTGTAATTCAGTAGATTATTCCAATCATCCAGAGAACTCTGTAAAACTTTTATTTTGGGCTCTACTGTTATCACTAGCACCAGAATGAAACTGTTAACAAAAATAAAACAAAGTAAAACACCCCAGCCTCAAAGTCATTGCTAGTCATAAATAACTTGAAAGTTATTTAAATTAAGATATATTGCCTCTATAATGGGGTGCTGTCTATAAATCAGGAAGAAAAACAAATAAAAGACCCATTAATGTGAAATGCTGACAAATCTGTGTTTTCAAAGGCCCTACAATTGGTATTTTTCAGAAGCTCTAAAAAAATACCATTCATTTTGTTTTCCAAATCCCACAACTAAAGGAATATGCTCAAAGGCTTTGGGGCTAAGTCTGAATGTAGTAAATTTAGAGGTGGATGCATGCAGAGACAAGGCAAGTTTTCACCCTCAGAGGGAAAAAAAAAAAAAAAGGTGGCTAGTTTTTAGGGAATGAACTGTAGTCCTCTAAGCACCAGAGAGCTTTTAGCATCTTACAAATTCTCTGTGAGGCTTTAGAACAGATGCATTAGTGCGATGCTGCCATCTACAGCCAGAATTTTCCAAATGCTTCAATTAATTGTGGAAAAAAAAAAATTCTAGGTCATTAAATAACCTTTTACACGGCTTCATTGAGGAAGGAGGTACTCATTAGTTTCAAAAGAATTTTTGGCTGAGGTTTCCTCTGATTACCAAACGAACCCATTTTAGTTTCATTCCAGGAGAAATCTCAAACAGATGATACTTTCATTTCATATTAGTTTTCCTGAATTTCAAAGGACACATTTCTGTCACTACAAAATCTTTTAAAAAGAATTATGTTTGTCTCTAATAATGATGGAATTCACTTTGGGGTGAAGTTATAAAACGGCCAGATAGAGGCATGTGATTCAGTCCGTGGCAGTGCAGATACCAGAATTTCCCAGTATTGTTCCCTGACTACTTTGCTTGGGTTTCCCCCTTTCCTTCCTGTTTTGACAGCAAACAGGAGGAAGTTAAGATGACAGCAGAGGGCATCAGTCTTTTTTCCCTAAAAAATAATGTTGCCTCAGTAAGTAGCATCCAACTAATATATAAATCACATTTATAAAACACAGAATGTTCCCAGAAATCACCAGTTTTACAAAAGTGAAAATTGTGCCCACTATTTCCAGTCTTAAACTTGTTTCCAAGTTTGTTTTTTTCCCCTCAGCTAATTATTTGATCTCTGCTAACAGTCCCACATTTTTTTCTGAATTTTTAAGTCTCATTATGAGTCAACTTATTTTCCTCAAGCTAGGCTTGTTTCTCATATATCTCAATGCTCACTTAAAGGCAAAATAACAAAAATCAATGCTCATAATCTCTCTAAAATATCATAATGAATTATTATGATATGAGTTACTACCTTGATAAGTATTTCTGTATATTTTAATGTTTTTTAAATTTATTTATTTATGAAAGAAGAAAGAGTGTGCATAAGCACAGGGTGAGGGGCAGAGGGAGAGGAAGAGAGAGAATCTCAAGCAGACTGCCTACGAAGCATGGAGCCCACTGTGGGGCTTAATCTCATGAAATCAACTTCATGACCTGAGCCCAAATCAAGAGTCAGATGTTCCACTGACTGAGTCACTCAGGTGTCCCATCTGCGTATTTTATTTTATTTTTTAAAATTTACTTATTTATTTATTTATTTATTTTTTAAATTTATTTATTTGTCAGAGAGGGAGAGAGAGAGAACGAGCACAGGCAGAGGGAGAAGCAGGCTCCCTGCGGAGCAAGGAGCCGGATGCGGGACTCGATCCCAGGACGCCCGGATCATTACCCAAGCCGAAGGCAGCCGCTCAACCAACTGAGCCACCCAGGCGTCCCCATCTGTGTATTTTAGATTAAGAGTTCAACTGGTTTCCCAAATGTAGATAGGGATATCACAGAAAATTCATATGTTATATATTAGTTTGTTGATGTCTTTCTGAGAGACACAACATATATGCAACTATTTGATGTAATACAATTACTTTTGGTTATCATATGCAAACACATAATTGGACTACTCTTTACTGCCATTTGGCAGATAAGAAAATAATGCATATAAGGGTAAATGACTTATTCAAGGTCATTTCAAGGTATGAACACTTAGAGAAGATTATTTTTACTTATTTTATTTATTTATTTTTAAAGATTTTATCCATTTACAACAGAGAGAGAGAGCGAGAGAGGGAACACAAGCACAGGGGATCTGGAGAGGGAGAAACAGGCTCCCCACCGAGCAGGGAGCCGGATGCGGGTCTCAATCCCAGGACCCCAGGATCAAGACCTGAGCCAAAGGCAGATGCTTAACAACTGAGCCACCCAGGGGCCCTGAGAAGATGCTCTTATAAAGGTCTGTATTGAGGTCCTAGCAAGAATGTTACGCCTCTCCTTTTTTACCTCTCTAGTGAGAAGTTTATTTCAAAATTTCCATCTGATTGTTATACTGTACACCTGAAACTAATATAACTTTGTATGTTAATTATACTGGATAAAGAATAAAATAAAATAAAATAAAATTTCTATTTGAAAATGGGCACCAATTTCTCAAATTGAACAGTGAGAAAATAATTTATGACAACCCATGCAATTCCCAAGAGATGGACAGGGAAGAAAAATGAGATGCTATATTGAAGGATTTAGATTGGAATGTTAAAGAAAAAAGGTTTTATCTAAATTTACAATGGTAGTGTTATGTTTTTATAGCTTCAGTAGTCAAGTTACTAAAAACTCACTCATAATAGTAAGTTATTCAGCTTGTTTATAAAAGTTAAGAAGAGATTACTAGCAAGTTTATTGCAAAGGCTTAAGTAGAAACATCTAGTTAACTCTTTCAAAATCAATCTTATGAAATGCCAGAGATAAAATATTATTATTATTTTTTAAAAGATTTTATTTATTTATTTGACAGAGAGAGACCACAGGCCGGCAGAGAAGCAGGCAGAGAGAGAGGAAGGGAAGCAGGCTCCCTGCCGAGCAGAGAGCCCGATGCCGGGCTCGATCCCAGGACCCCGGGATCATGACCTGAGCCGAAGGCAGAGGCTTTAACCCACTGAGCCACCCAGGCGCCCCAAAATAGTATTATTTATCACTTTAAATCATACCTATGATTTCTCAAAATACAAGCATTTTTTTTTTCACGGCTTGAGGAGAAAAGACAACTATTACCCCTCTTATCCCTCTATCACCTTCAGATGTTTTTTCTTGAGGTATGATATTTAATCATCCATAAGAATTCTAAGTCAACAGAGGGAGGCAAATTTTTAAAATGACTTTAAAAATTTAAAATAAATTCAGAAACACATGAACTGTTCTCAGCCTCTCATGCATTTTAATTGTATTGCAAAACCATCAAACACATGCACTTTAAATTTTTCTATATTCTATAAACAAAGATTTCCATGTAGGATTGGATAGATGTGTAGATTTCAAATTAAACTGAAAATGTGCTCATAACACAGCCAAATTATTTATTAACACCGAATAGTTTAAATTCGTGCAACTAAACAAGGTCTTGAGTGAAATAAATAAATAAATAATAAATAAATATGGAACCAAATCTAATAAACAGAAACAAGCAATTAGTGTATTGTCTACACAATTTAGTTTTTAAAACACACCTGTGGTGATGGTACAACTCTGTGAACATACTAAACACCACTGAATTATACACTTTAAAATTGTGAATTATATCATAATAAAGCTGTTATTTAAAAAAATGTTAATTTTCCATGACGTAATCCTGCTAGTAAACAAAATGTGATTTTTTTCCTTGTTAGCACTATATTTAAGAGTATACAAAATGAAATAAACAAGATAAGTGTTCACTGTATAAAAAGATAAAGATTAGTGTTCACTAATAAAAAGATAAGTGTTCACTGTAGCCCAGATGAATGATGCTCTCTGTTTAGAGTAGGATGTCTTCTGTGTTGTAGTAATGAGCACCAAATTGTAATCTCAAAGACTTGTATGAAATTCCAACTGAAAACAGTGAACATTACACTACAAAGCTTAGAGCATAATTTGGCACATTCTGCAGTATACTTATATTTTTAAAGGATTCTTTGTTATAACTTTCATCTGTTTTTGTTTAACTCACAAAAGGATCAAGCAAAGGTTATGCTCTCATCATGATATTTCTTTAAAGTAAATCTGAATAGAAACATGAAAGTTACCCCAGTACAGCCATATATATTTGAACTCTCTGAGAGTTTTTGGAAATAAATATTGCAGGCACTCTCCACTTGGATTTTGAAAGGAGGAGTAGTTAGAAGGGTCATTCTTTTCTGGAAAAATGACTTCTGATAGCATCAAAGAATCTTAGACCTATAAGCAGTTTAGAGATAATCTGGTTAAATCCACTGTACTCCTTGATGAAGAAATAGAGACCCGAAGAGTTAAGTAATTTATACAAGGTCACATAGCAAGTTAGTAAAAGAGTAAAAATGAGAATGATTCTTTAACCAAAGGTTTTCATCTTTCCCTTCCCTAGACTACTATTGCCTAGGGAAAATTAAAATATGTTAGGTTCTCAATTGAAAAAACATATTCGTATGTAGAATAATCCCACGCACAGCAGGTACTTAATAAATATTCTAAAATTATGAGGTATTTTCCATTTATTTTACTGTTTTTTTTCACTCAATGGTTTTGTGAAATAGTTTATAATTCATCTCATTAATGAAGAAAATTGAACATCCAGAGCTTAAGGGTGGTTAAGGAAAGAGTCAAACAGCAATCACATCTCTTTCCAAACTCCATTGAGCCTCATGAAACCCCAAGAGAGTTTCAATAATCAGCCATCTAAATGAGCCAAGAAATGAGTACTATCACATTCTGCTTAAGAGCATGTAAATTGAAACAACCATTGTGGAAAATGGTTTCATAATTTCTATCAAAAGCCTTTAAAAAGTTTTTATAGTTTAACCTAATAATTCTATACCTGAGAACTAATTATATAAATATAAACTCATATCCAGAGATACAACTTTGAAGAGAAATGTTAATTGCAACCTTACTTATAAAGATAAGAAATGGTAAGTATCAATGAGGGAATGGTCAAGAACAACATAGTATATTCATTTGATGATCATCATTGTAGCTAATAAAAGAAAATTTAGATGAATTTTATACACAAAAATTATGTGATAGAATGTTAAGTTTAAAAATCAGAATACAAAATTTTACATGTAGTGTATTTTAAAAAAATAAATGCCTTTTTTTAAAATGGGTACCCCCGTGATGAATAGGGGGCACCTGGGTGGCTCAGTTGGTTAAGTATCTGCCTTTGGCTCAGATCATGATCTCTGGGTCCTGGGATTCATCCCCACATTGGGCTCCCTGCTCATCGGGGAGTCTGCTTCCCCCCTTCCCTTTGCCCCTCTCCCCTCACTTGTGCCCTCTCTCTTAAATGAAGTCTTTAAACATTTTTTAAAAATAAAAACCTGTACGTAGAAAAATATATGGGTTTTCTTAAAGTAATAAAATATGAGTGTTTTTTCTTATATTATCCAGTGTTTTAATGAAAAATATGTACTACTTTTGTAGTAGAAAAATTGTTAATAGATATTATTAAAACAAACATAAAGTGAGCCAACCAATCAAAAAGCAATACAGAGAATATAATTAGGATCTACCATTAGAAGAAAGTATTTACAGGCTTTGGGTTCAGATGCCTTTCCACTACACACATTATCTAATGCCAACATTTCTCATGTTGGTGCCAACTGCTTTTCTTTACAGCATCACATATGATTAATATATAAAAAATATATAGCTCTTTGAGATTCTAAGGAATACCATTCCCTCTTGAGCTTATAAATACTTCCTTGTTTTGGTTTGCTTGATCAGACCGCACCAATTAAAAACAAAGTGCACAAGCCTCCCAAACTGAGTTCAGGTGGAGAGGCTCCTCTGGCTGCTTCTGGAGAGGTTTCCTAATTCAAGGCAGTCCTTCTTTTACCGCACATGGTGAAGTGGTGTGTTTCCTTTGTACTACAGCAGCATACAAACTCACACAAAAGCATGAGGGGCCATGATTCCTCATTTCACAAAATCCCTAGTTAACCAGAGTTGTCACACATACATGTGGAAAGGGTAGCCAGCACCTTAAGGGTGACAATCACTCTCGAGAAGGGTAATAAAAATGTTGCTTTAAACAAGAAAACAGGGTCTAGTGAACTATTTCAGTGAAAATATTCTTCATTTAAAGAAGAGGATTTGGTAAAAGGGATTTTGAAAAATTCCCAAGTTTCACCTTTAGAAGTAGTCCCCATGTTGCTTACACTTGAGAATCATAAGACCAGACAGAAGGAACTTTTATTTCTCTGTCAGAGTGATTCATGTCCCAACATTTTAAATGAAGAGGATCCTTTCCTGACTAGATCTCAATAAGACAGCCATGAAGGCAAACTGACAACCTGGGTTTCTGCTGTCAAAGATTTGCACATCAATCAATGAGACTCCATATGGCATCTGTTTTCAGTGATCATGTCGCTTACCATCAACATCACATTAAAGCCTTGCAGTGAAAATGGGTTCTTCCCTCCCATATTCACAAGCAGATGATCTCTGATTTCATCCTCAGGCCTCTGATGATGGGAAGAAAATAGTACTACAGTGTCTCCTGCTGCCTATTAGTATGGTGACATGTGTGCATGGGAGGGACACTTCCTAATGAAAAGGAATGAAGACTTAATCCTGGCAGTACTGATTTCATTCCAGTGTATACTTCCTCTACGTTCAATGTAACTCTGTTTTGACTTTTGCATTGTTCGTTTCAAAGTGTAAGAATACCATTACGTCTGGTATTAGAACTCCTCTATTATTAAACAATTTCTCACTTTCTTCTGATTTTTCACATGTTCTTTCCTATACTGGCCCACTCAGCACTCTTACCCTTACCTTGCAAAAGTAATACAAGATAGCTCATTAAATTTGGAGAGCAGTTTTACCAACAGAAGGATCTGAATTTTAGATGCCAGAGAGAAAATTACTGGTGTCAGGATATAACCTTATTGTTTCACAAGTTTGACATAATATTCAGTGGGAAATCATTCTGGATGAGTGCCACTAAAACCCATACGAATACAAGCTGGCTTTTTGGTATTATTTTAGGTCCTTCATGGAGGAAAAATGCATGTCTGGGAGCAATCACACTCAAGCATATATCTTCCTCTGATGCAATTTTGTGAATCCAAAGTGATAAAAAGAAGTTGTGACTTTTGACATTACTGAATAAATTCTGAGGTACTGTTTGAATCAATCAGGTTACTTCTTCCCCTGAAATAAATCCAGTATGTTTACACTCTTACCATATGTTAAAAGAATGCATTTGGAAATCTCATGATGAGTTAATTTATTTTTTAAAAGGCAGTAGAGGTAGTGGGGAGAGCTCACATAGAAAACAGCCCCACCTTTTTTTCCCCCCCTTCAAATTTCCAGTCACTTTTCTAATTTTGAAGATCTGCTCCTGAGGAATAGCTAGTTTTTATTGCCTCTTGTTTGGGGAAAATTTGACAAGCAGGGTGGCCCCCATGTTAAATGCTGAAGTACCTGTGTTTGAGTGCAATGAGAGTATTGCTCCATATGTTTTCAGAATTAGCTGAGAAAGGGAAATTACCTTCTCTAATCTCAAAGTAGCTACTGAAGAAGTCAGGGTGTAAAGACAGAATCATGGCATATGAATATTTTCTGTTCCTGAGAAGTAAAATAGCTCTTGCTGTAAGATTCATCATAGATCTGGTTTTTTACCTCTCTATTCAGATCTACAGCACTTACTGTCTATTTTGGCACATAATCATGTCCAATGCTCAGTATTTCCTAGTTGTTCCAGAAGTGCATACCTTGCTTCCGAAACAAGACTAACTTACTTATAGGTGTTTGAATATGCTATCATTCCTCTAGCTCAAAGTACACTCTAAAATGGTCTCTTCTGCCTTTGCCTTAGAAATCGCAGCAAACAACACTAGTGAACTTTAGAGTGTGATGGAATCAATTTGTTAATATTTGTGCAGTGCTCAGAAATATAAAGCATTAAATACTGTAGTGGATGGCAGCTTAATAAGATAATTAACCAACCATTTCTAACTTGAAACTGTGTAAGTACGGACATGTTTTACTTTTGAATATTTTATTCTTTCTTTCTTTTATTGCCTTAAGCGTACTACTGAATGTTCTGATGACTCAATTTGAGTGAAAGAAAAGACATTTTTTAGTTTGAATAAGAATTACTTTACCATTTAGTGGCAACATTTTCTCTCAGTATATAGAAAGTTTTTTCATCTTCACATGCCATTTTTTTAATGCCCTAAGTAGAAAGACTGTTAAAAGTAAACACCTGAACTAATCTCTAGTTAGGAAAGCATTTGATCACTGACTTTGCCATACATTTGAATCAGAACACCCTTCAAGAACACAACCAGTCCTTCCCAGGGTGAAAAGAAACTACTCAGTTCTGATGTATACACAATTAAACCTTCTATTATGTGTCCTATTAATAATCCTATTTACTTTTGTAGTGTGTACTGTCTCCTGATCCCTTAGCTCATACTTATTATAATCTTCTCTAAATAAATAACATTCAAGTTCCAATCCCCATAGACCTGCTGGTGGAGACCACTTCCCTCCATTTTTCTGGGACTCTCAGCCCTAGAAATCTAAAGAATCTAAAATTATTTTAGAGCAAAAATTAAAGTGGAATAACAATTAGGTGCCACTAAACTCTCCTAAAATGTTTATTATTTTAAAGATTTTATTTATTTATTTCAGAGAGAGAGAACATGAGTGGGGATGAGGGGCTGTGGGAGAAGTTGATTCCCCGCTGAGCAGGAACTCCAACTTGGGGCTTGATCCCAGGGCCCTGGAATCATGACCTGATCTGAAGGCAGATGCTTAACTGACTAAGCCACCCAGATGCCCCTACACTCTCCTAAAATGTTTAAATTTTTTTCTGATAAGATGTAGTGTTTAAACTATAAAGAACTCTTAGCTTAAACTGTATCAAAGACAAAAAAGCAGAAGTGAAACAATAATTTTAAATTAATAATAGAAAAAATAGAGAAAATTATTAGAAATGAAGATATTTAACATAAAAAGTTATTAGATCTCATTTGCCTTGCTGAATATTAGGTTTAATGCTATCATTACCATATTATTACTCTTAAGAGAGTTTATTTTATTTTGTATCCTCAATGCTTAACACATGCCTGGAACAAAGAAAGCACTTAATAAATATTTGAAAAATGAGTGAGAGGATGAATGAATGAATGCATGGATAAATGGCCAATGTACTCTAAATATACACTGCAGTTTATGCATAAGCCTGTATCATACCACTGATGCTCAGATACACAGATTTATCTGAAACAGAGCTGTAGGAGGCAAACATAAAGAATCAGCAGTCAAACACCTTTAGCCTGGACTCCTTCCTCGGACTCCTTCCTCGGACTCCTTCCTCGGACTCCTTCCTCGGACTCCTTCCTCGGACTCATCTGCGAGGGGTTTGGTTGAAGATGTCATTATGGAGGGAGGAGATAGCAGAATCTCAGGTATCTGGAAGGCTCTAAGTAGGTTCTTAAGTTAAAGTTGGCAAAATTTATTGCCAACAACTCCTCAACTTTTGTTTTAAAATACCTTCTAATGTTATTTCACAAACCTCATTCAGCCATATAATACATACAAATATTTATAGATAAAGGGCCATATTATGTTTCTAAAGTATATTTAATTTTTAAGGCCATAACTACAGGATAAAAAGCACAAGGGAGCTGATCTTCTTGCTGAGAGGGAACGCATTTCGAGTTCTCTTTGGGATCAGGGTCAAGAATGCCCCTAGAATTGTGTTTATTGAGGGCAGTACAGAAAAGCTTGGCATATGTTATCAATTTGGGGAAAAGTACATGTATCTACATTGGCATGAGGCAATTTGTTAGACCCAGAGGCAGGATTCTAAATGATGTACTAACAAGACAAAAATAAGAAAACTGTTTAAAAAGCACATCATTAGATTCAGAATAAAAACCCTATCCCAAATAGTTTATACATGAAACCACCACCTTGTGGAATGAAAGATAAATGCTTTATTATGTTCTGCCACTTGTGAATGATGTCACCACTGTGATTACATGAAGAAGCAACTTCTTACTCCAGATGGTCACCACTTTCCCTCTCTGGTAGCTCTAGTATTCATAAGTTAGAATAATTTTTGCTCAATTCAATCATAGAAAAACGCATTGTCTTTTCTCAATGATATGGTTGGATGCACACACTGTTTTATCTGATTACTCTCTTCAGTTTTTGCTAATGTGTTTTCTCATATGATTTATTCTTTTATTATAGTGATTGCAAGTTTTGCCTGTATAACCAGAATAGACTTCTAGCAACCTCTAGTCTGTTAGTTTCTAAGTGGGGTCAGGTGTATTAAACTTTCTTGCATTTAAGCAAAGGTATCTACTTCCTACCTACATGATGAGAGATACTCGTGAATTAATGTGGAAAGGAATGAGTGGATAATTCATGTTTGTTAACATTTGTATAATAGATAACTATCTCAAGCCTCCCTATCTTTATGATATTATGGAATTTAGAGACCATGTGATTTAATATCTTCATTTTTCAAATTAGGAAAATGAGTCTCAGAAAGGTTAAGTGGATCACCCAAAGTTATACTATCAGTTAATGACTGCACTAAGACCAAATCCCAGGCCTTTTATACTCTCTAGTGCATTTTCTACTATATGACACAATACTGCTTAGAAGTAGAGTGAAATTTAAATGGGCTTTCCAGAAAGCAAAATTCATTATGCTTAGCAACTATTTTACTTATTCAAATGCTCCCAATTTCTTGTGATTTTTATATTTCATGTCTTAAAAATAATGGTAAAGTTTCACTTTGGTGCAAATAAAGCTATTTTATATACTTCCTAATAGCAATTTTTTTTAAAGAACATGCATTTTACTGTGACATTTGCTTTGTTGTATGTGTATTTTTAAAACCAGGATAATGGAAACACGTCTGATTTTTCCATTAGCTATAGAAGCAATGTTTTTGCTTTAAGATGAGAAAACATTGTAGGTATTTAATCTGTTGCACATACAAATTCTGCCAGATGTCTGGCTGATCCACATTACATGAGTTTGATGACAGCTATCTTGCAATTTCTAATTGAAGGAGCTTTAAGTAACTGTGCAAAAGCCATGTTCAGTGTGTTGCAATGAAAAAGCCCAGGTACTGGAGAAGAATCTTTCACTGGACCTGTTAATAGAATCCAAATTCCAGTTTGTAAAGCAACCAGCTGCAACCCACTTGTGATATACCATATGAAGAACAACAGATGAATTTGATACAAATGATTTATGAAAGCAGAAAGCTGCTATTTAAAATTCACACTAGTTGATTAAAAAAACACATTCACATCTTTGCTTGGACTATTATTTTGAAATAAGAACAAGCAATCTAAGTTAAAAATTCTTTGGCATCTTAAAAGTATGCAATGTTGGGCACATGTAACTTCCTTCTTTTGAAGTCTTTAAAATGTACATATTTGTCAGTGAGGGGAAAAAAAGGATCATGCTAAATATCTCTTACTAAACTTGACATGGACTAGTCTATGTCATCACTAACTCTTCTTCCTCCTTCTTCTTTATAGCGGTGGACAATTTAAAGCAGTGATTTTCAAACTATGGACTTTGACCCACTTATTAGATCCTAACCAGATTTTTAAGAAATGAAATAAAAATTGCATCTAAGGCGTATTACACATAGTAAGGATAACAACTTTTGAGTCTTATGATAAAAATGCATTTCTTTTAAAATCATGTGAACTATGATTTTAGAAGTTTGAAAAGCACTGATTTAGAATAGAACAATTATGAAAATTATTGCTAGTTTTCTTCAACATTTTGTGCCTATTTTTCTTCTTTGGTTTCCTCCTCGGAAACCTTTGACTCTGTTATCACTAATTATCATATCTTGGAGTTTACTTTCTACACCAAAGCTTTGCAGAAGGAAGAATTATGTATACTAATAGATGACATATATGAACATATGTATTAGTATTCTAACATCTACCAATAACGAATGCTAAAAGACAGCAAAGGAACACGTAGCCAAATCTCCCTAGCAATCAACTTATTTTTAGCAAATTATTAACTAGGAGTCAGGATGTCTAAATATTATTCCTAAAATTGTCAGGCTTTGTACAAGTCTTACTGTGATTTAGTTTCTTAGTATATTTTGGGGGAGTAATTCCTGCTACTAAACTACTTTCCAGAACCCCTGGAAAATTAGTATTAGAAGACTAATAATATTGTAGGCTGCTCTGAAAAAGATATAAGACAAACACATGGATGGAGAGACCTGCTAGAATAGCAATTTTAAGACCCCTTTTAGTCCTTTCCATTGCATATTTTCTGATTGTTTTTTATATCCTTTAAAATATTTCTCTTAGGTGAAAGATTTTCCTTCATGTTTTTAATCTTCCCATTACAATCTAAAAGGCTTTTTTAGAATACAGAGCATGACTTAGAGAGTTTGGTATCATTTTAAGGCCCAGAAAAGAGTTCTCTGAACAGATGTGACTTAAGAGATGCTTATAATAAATAATTAAATCAAGGTATAGGATGAAAGACAGTTGAAGAGTTAAAATATTATGAGGAGATGGAAATGACTCTACTGACCTTAAAATAAACACCATGAAATCAATCAGGAATATAGACAAGAGAAGAAACACAGTGAGGTGGGGTTAAAGTGTGCTAGGTTGTAAATAGGTAGAAAGATATTGATTTATAGTTTGATATAACATAAATGAAAGTAATGGTGATTTTTATGACACAGTTTTACTAATTCCTTTCCAATTTTATTTAGTTGGATATTTCCCTGTCATTTGGGACTAAAGGCTCTTGCATCATAGTCTTTTTGCTAATATTAAGCTAGAAGACAAAAATAATCTGTCAACCTACCTACTCAAGACAAATCATGCTTTCCTTTAAGACCCTCATCAAGAGCATCAAGTTAAAAGTGGAAACTGAATTTGATTCCATCAACATAATGGCACAATCAACATGGAGATGTGACAAAAATGTTATGACAGTCAATGCATTCCCTGGGATACTGACAGAATCTAGTAGCAAGGTCCAAATCCAAATTGGATGCTATACTTGGACAAGGTATGGATATCAGATTTGGTAACTCCAAATGTTCCATCAACCATCTCCCATTACCTTCCCATACAAGATTCAATATCAAGTGGCAAGAAAAACTCCTCACAGAGAAGGATTTGTCCATTACCATTTTATAGGAGGCAAAGGTCATGCAAAGTTGGTTTCCATGGGGCAGGTCTCCACAGGCAGGATCTGAGCTTCAGTAACAACTTTTTGGGCAATGAAGTTAGGAATGAGGCATAAGGACAGTTGAGAAGACAGCCAGAATACACTCAATATTATAGTAAAAAGTAGAGAGAAAGATCAACAGAAAATTCTTAATGCTAATTTTGAAGAAAGTGGAACTGCCAGAAGACTTAAGACACTGATGAGAAGATGAGCCACCAAAAAAAAAAAAAAAAAAAAGGATCAGATCAATAGAGCTGGTATTTCAAATGTGCAATCTTTGCATATGGTGAAGGCCTGGTTTTAGTCCATTATGTACTTTGAGTAAAGTGGAAAGAACTTGTGCTTTGGAATTATCTAAAGTCTAAATCTTCCAGTTGCTATATGTTTAATGATGGGCAAGTTAATTAACCTCTCTTAGCTTTGGGTTCTGAAATGAAAAAATAATACTTGCATATTAAGTGCTTAGCATAATTCATGGCACATAATGGGGAATCTAAATAAGATCTATTATTGTTGCTGTTAATAGGGAAGATATATTTATTTCTGTAGATCTGTTCTTGCCCATGATTTCCCTCATGACCAAATTTTTGAGTAGTCTGACCAAAGTCTGAAGGCACCATCTGTAGCAGTTGGAATCACTCATTAACTTCAATAAATTGAGCCAACCTAATCTCAATGTGGTTGGTACCCTTGAGAGCTATCTTAGTTGGCAAAGGATTATTCTATATTTCATAACATTTTTTTTGCTGGGGGAGGTATTTAAGTTGGTGGGCTAACATTACTTTGTCTTGATATGTGGTCAAATTATGGTGGTGATTAATTTGTAAGTGCCTTGCACATTATTAAATGTTCACAATAATGATGATGATAAGTAAAATTTATTTCACATATCTGCTATCTACTATATCATTCTCTCCCTGAAGCTTTGAGTCAAGTTTACATGCACATAGAAATTGTGCCTAAAGGAAACAAGAATTATTAAACAAAACAAAACATTCCTGACTGTATACATCTAAATGAGCCATGTTCCCTACAAAGAAGTTCCCTTGGGAAGCTATACAAACATTCTAACAATCCTGCCATTGCTCAAAATATTTTTGAAACTTCTCTTCTAGAAGTACCTTATGACCCTGTTTATGAGCCATATGAAAAAGTCAGACTCATTAATTTACAGCCACACATAATTTTTTTCACCTCTGATAGTATTACCCTGTTTGATCACCCATTTTGGCTTTAAGTGATCTTGCTGCTTCCAAAATAAAATCCAGCCTAAAGGATGAATATCTGCCACAATCTAGGGTATTATGGGGGAATATATTGTATGTTCTGAAGGCAATCCAAAAAGAATTCCAGAATTCCAGATGCCTGAATAACATCTCCCATGGCAATGAGCTTCCTGAGAATAACTCTCCTCTGCATAAAAAAAATGTAGTATTTTTTTTTCTTTTTAAGACCATTTCATTCAATAGTTACTGAGTTCTAACTATTGCCAATGTGTTTATTCATTCATTCATCCAAAAAGTATTTATTGAGTACCTACTATGTGATAGCCATTGGGCTGTGGATCCAGCAGTGAATAGGACAGACAGAGCAAGTATTCTTCATCTAGTCAGGAAGACAAAGATTAAATAAGCAATTGCATAAAGAAACAAGATGGGATCCGGAGGGAGACAAACCATAAGTGACTCTTAATCTCACAAAACAAACTGAGGGTTGCTGGAGGGAGGGGGTCAGGAAAGGTGGGTGGGGTAATAGACATTGGGGAGGGTATGTGCTATGGTTAGTGCTGTGAAGTGTGTAAACCTGGCGATTCACAGACATGTACCCCTGGGGATAAAAATTTGTTTATAAAAAATAAAAATTAAAAAAAAAAGAATGGTGTAATGGGAACATATTTTAGGGAGATCTAAGTTAATCTAGGGACCAGGATTAACTCTCCTGAGAAAATGACTTTAAAGCTGAGATTTGAAAGATATGTAGAAGTGTTTCAAGTAGAGACAATAACATGTAAAAGCCTGGGGGCAAGGATGCATGATGTTACAGGAACTGAAATTCAGTATGGTTAATAGCATTTGGGAGAATAGCAAGAGAAGACTGGCAGAGATCAGAACATGCAAGGCCTAATAAACCATATGGCAGAGTTCAGAGTTGTACATATACTGAAGAATGAATATGCAAATCTGGTGGCAGAATGGATTGGTGAGAAAAGACACTGGAGGTAAGGAGACCATTTG
Source organism: Mellivora capensis (assembly GCA_004024625.1). NCBI lineage: Eukaryota > Metazoa > Chordata > Mammalia > Carnivora > Mustelidae > Mellivora > Mellivora capensis. The sequence continues at coordinate 6,978 of PISX010003512.1, read as the reverse complement.
GTTGGTTATTACAAAAATTAGAAGGGAATGATAGTAGTAGAGATGGAGAGAAGTCCATGGATTTGAGAAATGCTCAAGAGGTAAAAAACAAAAACAAAAACAAAAACAAAAACAAAACCCTGGAACTGAAGGTTTATTAGATGTCACAGATAAGGAAAGGGAAGAATTAAGAACACGACTATCACGTTGGTCTGGAAATTATGTATGTGATGGTGCTACTCATAGAGCAGGGGACACTGGAGAAGATTCTCTAATTAATCAGTAGAGAAGAGGTAATTAGTTCACTTTTGATATGCTATGTTTGAGGTGCCGGAGGGATATCCAAGTAAGATTGTTGAGTAGGTATTTGGACACATAAGTGTGTGTGTCAGAACAAAGACTGAGCTTGGAATTATAGATTTGTAAATCATCAGCATAGAAATTAATCAGATAATTTAAAGTGAGTATATGGAGTGAAAAGAGCACAAAGCTGGGAAAGACCCCTGAGATATATCAATATTTCAGAACTGGGCAGAAGAGGAGATGCCCACAAAAGAAACTGAGGAACACAATAGGAAAGAAAGGAAAAGATCAGGAGAGTGTGGTGGCATGGAGACCAAAAAAAGTGAGCATGTAAAAAAGAGATGTCAATAGTGTCAAATGTTGCCAAGAAGTCAAGGAAGTTTGGAATTGAAGTAAGGCTGGATTTAGAGGATATAAGTTATAGATGATCCACAGTACAGTGGAAAACCACTTATTTAATAAATTGTGAGAGGGATCTGGGATTTGGCCAATAGGTAGTTCCCTGAAAAAGATTAAATTGGGGAATCATGAGTAAAAATTACATTCTTTAACATTTATTTTAACCTAAAACATGTATCTGTTTGCATGCATTTATTTTCCAATCTTTTGATAAAAGGTCTAAAACTTTTTTGAGTGTAATCTGCTTATTGGATTTCTTTGAGTATGTTCTAATATGTTTATTGGAATCAGCATCAGTTTTCTTGCATAGGCCATATACATAACTGCATTGTCTATGGTTCCTTGTTTTGGTTTATTTAAAGTAAATCAAGGACTTAAAGGTCCTCAAGGAGAGAATTTCTAAGAAGATGGTAGAGTAGGAAGCACAAGGAATCTATATTTCTATCTAGATAACAATTGCCCTGGCAGAATCTGATAGAACTAATTTGGAACTCTGCAATCTACTGAGGCTTGCAAACTCCAGAGGAAGGCATGAATGGTAAATTTTTTAAATTTTGATAAATTTCAGCTTTTAGCAAATTAGTAACTATCTGCCCTACTTTCTTCATGCATTACAGGGGCAGCCTGCAATCCAGCTTGCAGGAAACAAGGTAGCAAAAAAGGACTCTGTCCACAAAATATCAAGGATCTGTGTTCTGATTGTTAATTACTAGGTTTTAAACTCAGAGGTACAAAGAGGCAGGTGGCCATTGTTGTTGTACTTCCCCAACAAGCTCCACCCCTTCAGCTGAAATCATTTCCAGGGGATTTAAAAGGCTGGCACATTATTATTCTCCCTTCATATTTATTTTTCCCCTTTTGGAAGCCAGATGTTAAAGACTAGGATATTCAAAAGCAACTGCTTATATAAGGGTAATTAGAAAGTCACCATGTATGCCTAGGGAAAGGTGCAGGCTAAGAAAAGACCTGAAAAGATCTTAAGTTTATACCTCAGGCTGATCCTTGGGACAGAGACACCTATAACAATAAAATAACAACAATAATCAACAACAAAACTCAGAAAATCCTACGGAAGGAGACGATCTGATCTCCAGAGGTACCACATTATTAGTGTCAAATGTCCAGTTTTCAACAACAACAAGAACAAACATAAGGATACAAAGAAATATGAAAGAATGATCCATTCAACTTATGGTTCAAAAAATAAGTTAAGAGAAACTGTCTCTGAAAAAAAAGACCTGATGGAGGATCTACCAAAGATTTTAAAACAAATGTCTTAAATATGCTCAAAAAACTAAGCAAGATGTAGGGGAAAAAAGCACTCTGTGAAATGGAAATATCAATAGAGAGATAGAAAACTTAGAAACTAAAAAGAAATTCTGGAGCTGAAAAGTACAATAACTGAAAGGAAAAATTCACTAGGGGGATTTAAAAGAAAGATTTGAGCCACCAAAAGAAAGCAGCAGTAAACTTAAAGATAGGACAATGGAAATTAATTGAATCTGAGGAACAGAAACTAAAAAATTGAAGAAAAATGAACAGACTCTAAATGTCCTGTGCGATACAATCAAGTGGACCAACATATGCATTGTGAGAGTCCCAGAAAGAGAAGAGAGGAAGAAAATGGTAAAGTATTTGGATAATGGTTAAAAACTTCCTAAATTTGATGAAAGACATAAAAATAAACAAGAATTCAAAGTAAAAGACCCACAAAAAGACACCTTATAATTAAACTTTGGAAATACAAGGACTAATAAGAGAGAATCTTGAAAGCAGAAAGAGTAAAGTGACTCATCACATACAAGAAATCTTCATTGGATTATCAGCAGATTTCTCCCCAGAAACTTTGGAGGCCAGAAGGCCATGGGATGATCATTCACAGTGCTAAAAGAAAAAAGAAAAGAGAAAAAGAAAAAGAAAAAGAAAAAGAAAAAAAAAGATCTCACATCAACAACCAAACTCTACAACTTAAGGAACTAGAAAAAGGAAAAACAAATGAAACTAGCAGAAGGAAGGAAATAATAAGGATGACAGCAGAGGTAAACAAAACAAGAATTTTTTTAAAAAATAGAGAAAATCAATGAAATAAAAGGTTGTTGTTGTTTTTTTTTTTACAAAAGATCAACAAATTTGATAAACAATTAGCTGGATGGATTAAGAAAAACAGAAGATTCAAATTCTGAAAATCAGAAATGAAAGTAGGGACATTACTACTGATTCTACAGAAATAAAAAGGATTATAAGGGAGTACTATGCATACCAACTAACTGGATAATCTATATAAAATGGGCAAATTCCCAGAAACACAAAACCTACTAAGACTAAATAATGAAAAATAGAAAATCCAAATAAACGTATATCTAGTTAGAAGACTGAATCAGTAATCAAAAATCTCCCAACAGAAAAGCAACAGACCTGATGGCTTCACTGGTGAATTCTACAAAATATTTAAATAAGAACTAACATCTGAAGCACCTGGGTGGCCTAGTCGGTTAAGCATCTGCCTTTGGGTCAGGTCATCAACCCAGGATCCGGGATTAAGGCCCGTGTCAGTCTCCCTGCCCAGCAGGGGAGTCTGCTTTTCTCCTCTTCTTTTGCTCCTCCCCACTCCTGTTTGTGGGGGCTCTCTCTCTCACTCTCTGTCAAATACATAAATAAAATCTTTAAAAAAAAGAATTAACACCAATACCTCTCAAACTTTCCAAAATGATTGAAATAAAAGAAGAAACATTCCCTAACTTATGCTTTGAGGCCAGCTTTCCCCTCATACCAAAGCCAGGCAATGACACTACAAATGAAGAGAGAATTATAGACCAAAATCCTTTATGAATATTTTTGCCAAAATCCTCACCAAATAGTATCAAACTGGATTCAACAGTGTATTCAAAAGATTATACACTGAATCTTTTATTCAGTGGGATTTATTTCTAAAGTGCAAGAATGTTTCAATATGTGAAAACTGATCAATGTAATACATCATGATAACAGAAAAAGTATACAAGATCATCTCAATTGATGCAGAAAGAAGCATTTGACAAAAATTAACACACTTTCATGATTAAAAAAAAACACTCAGCAAAGTGGAAGAACTTCCTCAATATATAGTAGAAGCCATATATTAAAAATCCACAGTGAATATCATACTTAATGGTACAAGACTGAAACCTTTTTCTCTAAGATCAGAAATAAGGCAAACGTGCCCACTTTACCACTTCTATTCAACACAGTACTAGCAGTTCTAGCCAGAGCAATTAGACCTCCCCAAAAAAAGAAAGAAAGAAAGAAGAAAGAAAGAAAAAGACACTCAAATTGGATATGAAAAAGTAAAATGATCTCTATTCACAAATGATATGATCTTATAAGTAGAAAACCCTAAAGATTTCACAAAAAAATTTTTAGAACAATTGAATTCAGCAGAAAATAACACTACATTAATTAACTGGATTTAAAAAAAACAAAAAATTTTAAATAAAACTAAAAAAAGGAGACACTATTGACAGAGTAAAAAGGCAAATCACAGAATGGGAGAAGATATTTACAAATTACATACCTGATAACATCAAGAATATATAAGAACTAATGATAACAACAACAACAACAAAAAAAACAGTCCAATTCAAAACTTGGTAAGAGGCTTGAACAGACATTTCTCCAAAGAAGATATAAATGGCCATGTAGCACATGAAAAGGTGCTCAACATCTCTAGTCATTAAGGAAATGCAAATCAAAAACCAAAACTACAATGAGATACCACCTAACATCCATTAGGATGGCTAATTAAAGAAACAGAAAATTGCAAGTGCTACTGAGGATGTTGAGAAATTGGAACCCTTGTGCACTGTTGGGAATGTAATATGGTACAGCTACCATGGAAAACAGTTCTTCAACAAGTAAAAATAGAATTATCACATGTTGGGGCACCTGGGTGGCTTAGTGGGTTAAAGCCTCTGCCTTCAACTCAGGTCATGATCCCAGGGTCCTGGGATTGAGCTCTGCATCGGGCTCTCTGCTCAGTAGGGAGCCTGTTTCTCCCTCTCTCTCTCTGCCTACTTGTGATCTCTGTCAAATAAATAAATAAAATCTTTAAAAAAAAAGAATTATATGTTCTAACAATTCCACTCCTGGGTATAGAAAATTGAAAGCAGTGTCTCAAAGAGATATATGTATACCCAAATTTATAGCAGCATTATTCCCAATAGCTAAAATGCAGAAGCAACCCGAAGTCTATTGGCAGATGAATAGATAAGTAAGAGTTGTATATACATACAATGGAATATTATTCACACTTCAAAAGTAATATACATTACAACATGGATGAATTTTTTTAATTTTATTTATTTATTTGTCAGAGAGAAAGAGAGTGCACAAGCAGGGGGAGCTGCAGGCAGATGGAGAAGCAGGCCCCCTGATGAGCAAGGAGCCCAATGTAGGACTCAATCCCAGGACCTTGGGATCATGACCTGAGCTGAAAGCAGTTGCTTAACCAACAGAGCCACCCAGGCATCCCCAACACAGATGAATTTTGAAGACATTATACTAAGTAAAACAAGCCACTCACAAAAAATTTTTTTAAATTAAAAAAAAAAAAAAAACCCAGATACTGTGTGATTTCATTTAGATTAGTCAAAATGCTTAGTCAAAATCATAAAGGCAGAAAGTAGAATGGTGGTTGCCAGGGTCTGGGGCAGAGAAAATAGGGAGTTATTGTTTAACGGGTATAGAATTTCTGTTCTCAATGTAGATGGTAGGATGATAGCACAAGAGTATATTTAATACCACTTAATATATGCTTAAAATGTTTAATATGGTAAATGTTATGCAGAAGACTGAAACTGTACAGCTTTCTCACACCATACACAAAAATAAATTCAAAATAGATGAAAGACCTCAATGTGAGATAGGAAACCATCAAAATCCTAGAGAAGGTGGAGGGAGTCAAGATGGCGGAGAAGTAGCAGCTGAGACGACATCAGGTAGCAGGAGATCAGCTAGATAGCTTATCAAACCATTGCGAACACCTACAAATCCAGCGGGAGATCAAAGAGAGGAAGAACAGCAATTCTGGAAACAGAAAATCGGCCACTTTCTGGAAGGTAGGACTGGCGGAGAAGTGGATCGAAAGCAATGGGAGGATAGACCGTGGGGGAGGGGCCGGCTCCCGGCAAGCGGTGGAGCAACGGAGCACTAAATCGGGACTTTTAAAGGTCTGCTCCACTGAGGGACATTGCTCCAGAGGCTAAACCAGGGTGAAGCCCACACGGGGTCAGCGTGGCCCCAGGTCCCGCAGGGTCACAGAAGGATCGGGGGTGTCTGAGTGTCGCAGAGCTAGCAGGTATCGGAGTGGGAAGCCGGCTACAGAGACAGAGCCGAGGAGTGAGCTCTCAGCTTGGGGTTACCTTGAACCGGTCGCAGGCTGGGTGAGCTCGGAGCGCGGCCAGAGGCGAGGGAGATGGGAGTGGCTGGGGCTTTTCTCTGAGGGCGCACTGAGGAGTGGGGCCCCGAAATCTCGGCTCCTCCGGGCCGGAGACTGGGAGGCCGCCATTTTCATTCCTGTCCTCCCGAAAGCAAAACCGAGCGGATTACTTATCCCGGCCCCTGGTAAGGGAGGTGCAGCTCTGCCTCGGGCAAAGACACTTGAGAATCACTACAACAGGCCCCTCCCCCAGAAGATCAAAAGAAATCCAGCCAAGACCAAGTTCACTTAACAAGAAGAGCAGCGGAACTCCGGAACTCCGGAGGAGGAGAAAGCAAAGTGTGGAATTCATGGCTTTCTCCCCATGATTCTTTAGTCTTGCAGTTAATTCAATTTTTTCTTTAATTTTATTTTTTTTCTCTTTTCCCGCTAAATTTTTTTAACTTTTACCCTTTTCTTTTTTTTAACATTTTTAACTAGTTTATCTTGACAATACCTTTTCCAAAAAAATAATAATCTTTTTTGAACCTTCATTATTATAGTCATATTTTATCCTTCATAGTATTTAACTTTACTTTTTGTATTCACATAAGGGTTTTTTATTCTAAAAAATTTGGGGTACAACTTCCTCTAGTGGATCAAAAGACACCCTAAATCTAGCTCCAGGCTTGTTCTAGTCTCCAGACTGAGCAAATTCTCTCCACTTTCTTTTTCTTTATTCTCCCAATCAACTTAATCAACTTCTTTTTTTTAGAAATTAAAAAAAAATTTGTTTTTCATTTTATAGGCATATTCCATCCCTTCACTGTGTTTACTCTTATATACATTTTTCATTCTTTAAAATTTGGGGAGGTACTTTCTTCTAAGAGACCAAAATACCCCAC